>PPMW02000014.1:0-232044 GCA_003707025.2 Yamadazyma scolyti | reverse complement strand
CAAGTCATCAAGTATATCCGCGGTGCTTCCTGAGTTACTGTCCGAGACACCATACATCTGGTTAGGGATCTTAGGAGGAAGTTCTGGGGGTGGTGGCGACCGGTAAGGATTTGACACATTTCTTCTTCTTGATGGAGGAGGGGGTGGAGGTGTTGGCTTTACTGGACTAAACGATGAAGGTGTAGGCGAGGATAGTGACCTTGCTCTTCTTGATGCAGGAACTGGTGGTGGTGGCAATGGTCGTTCACTAAGTGGAGAGTTAGAACTTATTCTGTTATTTGCACTGACATGAGTGTTAGCTACTGTATTGGATGCTGTATTTCCTGTCATTTGTGAGGTAAAAGTCTGCAACGATATTTTAGGAGCGTCTGTTGTTGCGTTCAAATCCACCGGTGGATGCTGCGGTTGGGGATGTGATATCTCATCTGGTGTTGGCGAAAACATTTTCATCATATCATAAGGACCAGTAAGATTAGGCCTTAAAGGTGCTTCATCTTGCTGTTGTTGCTGTTGCTGTTGGAAGTATTGAGACATCTGTGCTGGTCCCGTCATATTAGGTTTCAACAACTGCTCTGCTGGCTCTCTGTTATGTACATGAATGGAAGCGGGGCTGCCGCCAATTGATGCAGTATCCACTGAATTCAAGTTTTGGAAATGATTTAATTGTGAACCCATGTCCTGGAGCACCTGTTGCTCTTCTTCATCAGGCTTCTTTTGAAGCCTATCAAGTAATTGGTTCATGGGTAATGAGTAGTCTAGTTCATTCAGTGGAGAAGGAATTGGTGATGGGTTAGGTAATGGAGCATTTACATGAATATCTGTGACAATTTGATCCGAAAATTTGACTGCCTTGAGCTTCTTCTTTCTCTTTTTAGGCTTATCATCAGGTCTTTCACCTGTCAACATAAACTGGGTGAAACTATCGAGATCTAGAGGCTTTTTCTCTTCAGTAGTAGTATCGTCAATGCCTTCGTCATCTTCGTCATCTTCGTCGTCGTTATGTCTTTTCTTAGCTAAAATAGATGGTGGACAAGGAATAGGACCTGGAATTTTTATGAGTCGTCTATCGAATTCTTTGCCGGTTAAAGCATGTGCAACCAATCTTAAAAGGGCAAAAAACTCACCTATATTAATGGAATGGATAATCTTACTAAATAACTTATTAAGATTATCTTTTACATGCTGGGGTAGCTTAAAATTAACTAGGAACGTATATATATCATTCATAGTAATAGTTCTTGCGTTGGTTCGGGCAAGGATGTCACTGTACCACCGTATATATGTACGTGATTCATCAAGTGTAAGATCTTGAGTAGTCAACGATAATGGAACATTATCATCAATGGCATCTGAGGAATACAGATTCGACCCATTCTTCTGTAGCACAGTATCTGCCAGCAAATTGTTGTGCTGCAAGAGCTGATTAGTGTTGCTTATGGAGTCGTCTTGATTATTGTTGGTAACTGCTAATGACGGAACAGACAGTCCTATGCCGCCATTCAGCCCATTAAATGAAACCATGGGTGTGGGAGAAGTAGTTCTACTTTCCTGTGGATTCGTTTCACTAGGCAATTTTAGCCAATCGAACCCTCCATTCATATTGATCGATGCTATGCTACCTGTGTATCAGTTCCTTAAAATTGAAATTTTGGTTCCGCAATTTCTAATGTTCAGCCTAAAGAGGAAATCAGACACCAAAAAGGACAACCCTAAAAAGGCCAGAGTAGTTCTAGATGATGGAAGTAGTGAAGAAGAAGATGCTGAATCCAAATTCAAGAGACTTATACAAGAAAAATCGGCAGAAGCTGCTGAAAAAATTGAATTTAATGAGCAGAATAATGAAGATCTAGTCATAGAAAAAGAGGACCAACCGGGTCCAAAAATCCAACCTGAGCAAACAAGGGAGGGACTGAAATATATGAAAGGAATGTTGCAAGCAAAGAAGAGACGTGACGAGGATAATTCTCGAATCCAACAAGAGAAATTGGCAAAAAGTGGTACAGTTGTGTTTGAAACTGATGAATATAAGAGATTGAACGCTACAACTTTGAGTACTACATCAAAGAAAGATTTTGCAGAGCCTAAGGCCTACGATTTGGAAAAAGTCAAATTATTCATTAACACTAAACTCACGTCAAGTGAGATTGAGGCATATAAACGAAGGTATTTCGAAAGGGTGGGGATTAGTAGTTCATAGCTTCTTGAAGAGCAACAGTATTAGAGACTGTTCGAGAATCCAACCCTGTTGGATGGGCAGTGATAGCATCTACGTCTGCATCCTCTCCTGCGGGCCTTTCAACAGCTCCATCACCAATATTTGTCTTTGCCATTTTTTCAATTTCTTGAGCAGATGGCATAAAGATTACCTTGGATGAAGAAGATTTAGCCATGTTTTGCATAGCATCCAAATATCTAATTTGCATAGCCGGCTTAGATGCTAAAATATCAGCGGCTTTTCTCATCAATTTGGCACTTTCAACTTCAGCTCTGGCATTGATGATCTTACTTTCACCGATTCTTCTGGCTTCAGCGGCCATTGAAAGAGAAGATTGAACATTCAGAGGTAATTGCAAGTCCTTGATCAAGATACTTTCGATGTTGACACCCCAATCGAAAGCAGTTTTAGAAATGATATGTTCAATGGCCTCAGCGATTTCTTCTCTCTTCTCGACAACATCTTGTAACACTCTGTTACCGATGACATCTCTCAAAGTGGTTTGAGTTCTTTCAACAATAGCATTATGGATATTTGCAATAGAATAGATAGCCTTTTGTGGGTCAATAATATTATAATAGACCACAGAAGTGATTACAACACCAACATTATCTCTAGTAAAACAGCTCTGAGCAGGAATATCACTAATATTGATCTTAATCGATACTCTGGTCAATTTTTCAGACCAAGTATTAACATAACTCAACCCTGGTTCAACAGTTCTGGATAAGGCACCAAACGTCTGAACTAATCCAACTTCACCCTGTTCAACCTCTTCATATGGATTGGAACATAAGCAACAAACGACACCGCAAGCACCAAATATAGAACCCATCTTACTGATAAAATTCTGGTAGGAATTGAACTCAGGAGTAGGGTACTCTTTAGCGAAGTTTTTCACAACCATCTCTGGCCTGACATGGGGCTCTTTATTAATCGGCTCAATACTTTCTGAATCTGACATCATAATTGAAATTAGATTTATGGGGAATTGTTCTGGGGAAGTGTCATGCCTATTTATATTTAAATTTACGAGAGAAACTATAATGGTTGTTATAAGCCGTATGATATTTTTTGGTTTCTGTGCAGGATTACGACTAAGGTTTCGATGATATGTCATTCGGAAAGATTTACCATATGACTACTGCCAATTGACATTAAATCTTGACTATACTGTTCAATTGTGATAGTGGAACTACAAGGATTTCAGGCTGAAGGATGGTACTTCAATTTGGTGGTCGTTCAAAGCCAGATGGCCGAGTTGTCAATTGCCCGTAATGAGCTCAAATGAGCACAATGAGCCCATAAGCAAGCGCCGATAAGCTCAGCCTCTAACATCCAGCATGACTACTCTTATCAAGTAAACCACCCTGCTCAAATTGGATGCATAATCTTTTAACTTCCCCACTTCTCTACTTCTCTACTACTGTTCTACTCTACTAGTCTACTTATTCTCTCACTAGGTTGCTGTTGATCAAGAGCAGCATAACTGCGCAATGAAAAAAATCTTTAGCAATGGGCTATTTTATACCGCAGGAGAAATTGCACAACTTGAAGTTGTACAAGTACTCATCTGAAGATCACTCTTTCATCTCTAAGGTGATCCTTAAAAAATGGTGGAATAATTTTGTCCTTATTTTCCCCACTTCAATGGCACCTAATGTCATTACATTGTTGGGGTTATTCTTCGTCATATTCAATTTGATTTGTGTTTTTTATTATGATCCATACTTAAACCAATCAAGTCCTTCATGGTGTTATTTCTTCTATGCGTTTGGATTATTTATGTATCAGACCTTTGATGGTTGTGATGGTTGTCATGCAAGAAATACTGGTCAAAGTGGTCCTTTAGGTGAACTTTTCGATCACTCAATCGATGCCATTAATACTACTTTAGGTGTCATTGTCTTTAGTTCTGTATTACAATTTGGTTATGGAAAATTGTTCTTAATTAGTCAATTTGCTTCAGTCACCAATTTTTACATGTCTACTTGGGAAGAGTACCATACTCATACTCTTTTCTTGTCTCTGTTTTCTGGTCCTGTCGAGGGTATCTTAATGCTTGTTGGTTTATATTTTATTGTTGGCATATCAGGTCCAGATATCTTCCAATACAAGATTGTAAGCATTAAAAGTAGTCTTGCAACCTTTGATATTGATGTGAAGTCTGCTGCTGCTGTATTAGGGTTATGTTCATTATACTTCAATATTGCTCAAGCTTTCAGTAATGTTGCAAAACACTATAGAAAGACAAATATTCATAACCCGGAAAAGGCTGCTAAACAAGCTTATAAGGGTCTAATTCCTTTCTTCACCTATTATTTGAGTGTCATCTTATTGACTATAATTTATCCTGACTATTTATACCAATTTGGCTTACCTCTTGTATTGTCGATTGGATTGACCGTCGCTTTTGCAGTTGGAAGAATTATCTTGGCTCATTTAACCATACAGGAATTCCCAATGATTCATTTCCCTATGTTCGTTCCAGTATTGCAAATTTTAGCAACCTTTGTTTGTGTAAGCTTCTTCAAGTATGATGCTTTCGACGTTGTCTACTCGATCGCATGGTTGGGCTTTGGCGTAACCTTAGGCGTTCACGCAATGTTTATCAATGAAATCATCTATGAAATCACAACCTATTTGGACATTTATGCCTTGTCAATCAAACATAAGAAAGCTTAGTTAGAGTTTTATAGAGATTCTTTTTGATAATGAGATATATTTATCTTAGTAACGGTGTGTATATACAGGTCTAGACTATTTCTTTTCTTCTTCAGAACCAGCTGCTAAGACACTTTGGGCAGATTCTTGTAAATTCATTTCTCTTTGCATTTCTTGTAATTGAGTTTCGGATAAAACTGACAAAGCCAATGGAACACCCAATAAGAAAACACTGGCAGAAACAGTCCATAACAAACTACCACCACTAGTTAATCCACTAGTTACTTTATCTCTTACATATTCAGCACCATTAGCGATTTGTGTTCTTTGCTGTGGAGGAATGATGTCCTTTAAAGCAACAATTCTATCATATAAAGTTTCATTGTCAATATCGAAATCATCTTCAGCTTCACTATCACTGTCGCTATCGCTTTCAGAGAATGCTTGTTCTGTTGGCTTTTCGGTGAATTCAGAGACGTTGTTCTCGTCGATTTGGGTTAATTTGACCATTATGTATAGCTTTTTTTTGTTTTACCGATTTGTCGATGAACTTTTTTTTCTCAATTTTTTATGGGCTGTGCACGCCATTAAGAAGATGCAATACACCATCATAAGTACTCAAAGTCTTCATCTAGGGGGAAAGAACAAAAGTCTGGAGATAATTCATATCCCAATTTGGCCATTTTTTCTGGATACTTCCTCATATTGTAAAATTGAAGTAGACCTCTTAAACTAATTTCTTGATCAAACGAGTTATTGAAATCATTCTCCAAATCTTTACCACTTAGCCAATTATCCCTTATTGATAACTTGCAATTGAGATAGATCAAAGAAATCAAGTCCATATTGATAGATTTCCATTTTCTTCCTTGGTATGGGACAAGTTTCTTTAGTATCTTCAATAAAGGCATTGTAAGATATTTATTATCATAATTTAAGATAATCATCTTGAATACTTCTGATGGCTTTAGCTCGTTCAACGTAAGAATCCTCTGAGTGTAATTTTTGATTATGACTTTGTTCAACACGTTCACTAAATTACAGGTGGTGAAACAGAAATCCTCGTTGAATCTATTGATCAAAATATTATTGATGTTATTCGGATCCTTATCAAAATCGGTCAATTTCTTCTTATTTATAAGTTCTAATCTAGGCTCCCATTTAACCTTAAGACAATTGTTGAAGAATCCCCATTTTGGTAATTTAATCAGAGGATTCATTAACCTGTTTTGTATTAGCATTCGTTCGTAATTTGCACCTTGTTTCTCTTTTGCTAGTTCCTGTAGGTTCGGATTATTGAAACTAGAAGACAAATGTTCTATGATAACATTGCAAATCTGCTGATCAAAAAGAATGCATGTTAAGTAATAATTCTTCAATATATGATTTACTTTGAACCATCTCACTAAGAGATAAATGATGGCACTACTTGCCTTTGCTGTGATCTCCTTGGCTCGAATTAGCTCCAATTGCCGACTAAGTAAGTCTTCAACTTGTGCTTTTCTCTGAGGCCCAATACGGAGATTATCCTTATCGTTGCCACTAATGCCTGCCTTATTGAGCTCACTTTCGATAACTGCAAGATTATGCTCGACCTTATTTACCTTGATGGTTTCAATCAATACTGCCATCAATGTGCTCAAGCTCTCTAAGTTCTTGGCATAGAATTGTTCAACACGGGTAATAGACTTGATTTCACGCTTCTTATGAGGGTATTGTAATAACAAAATTGATTCGTTGTACTCAAACTCTCCTGAGTTTTCTCGTTTAGACTCTTCAGCATACTCGTTCTTGTATCCTCGTTCTTGTATCATGAATTTCTGCCTTTCTGTCCATAGTCTCTTGTTGGAATAACTATCATAGATAGAACTTTCCAAAATATCATTTGCCTCTTTGATGGCGTATGGTACTTCTATCTCTTGGTGCTCTAACGGATATATGAAAGGGAGACTTTGATTGACTTGATACAGTTTTCTTATCTTCTCTCCCCCAGACATATAGTCAGAAGGTGTACTTGAAGGTGATGGTATTGGGGTAGATATATGTAATGTTTGTGCCGGCAACTGACTTTGAATCGTATGTGATTTATTTGGCCTGGGTTTAGCAATATAGTTGGATAACGAACTTGACTGCAAGTTGAGTGCCATAAAAAAGTTATAATCTTCTTGAATAGATGACGATGATGATGCGGTAGATATGGACGACGATGATGATGTTTCATTTAGTGCTTTTTTAAATTGTTTGAAATCATCAAGGCCTTTTGGTTCGGTTGTAGCCTTGAATAACGGGTATTTGTCCAATAAATCCTCTCTGAAGGTGAAATAGTCCAAAGGTGAACATGTCAATTTGTTACTACTCTGATCGGTTTTGTTGTGAATATTGTGGTGTTCTATTAAGAAATTATCACAACGCTTTATATCATCAGAATCCCCAAATTCTACCAACATCAACTTCCACAATATTAAGATCAAGTACCGTATCCGATATTTGGGATTTGGGTTGATTTTCCAGTAGTCTAAAAACAGTACTATTGTTGAAAGAATGTCAAAGTTCCGTAGTTTATCTATGAGTTTTAAATATTCCGGAGTATCGTTACATTGCATAACTGAGTTTAATATAAAGTAAAATATTGTTAGCCAGCTAAAGTAATTCTGGGGCACTTCGATTAACTTCTTCGTTGCCAAATCATTAATGGTGTGGATAATCTTAGGAACGAGAGTATCTAAGATATCAAGACTATAAAGAACCTTGACGTTATCTCTGATCCGACGTGTTTGTTCTTCTTGGCCTGTGCAACCTCTGAATTCACCGAATACATAGTAAAGTATGGACGCTACAGAATCTGGATCATCCAAATTAGAGGCACATGTCTTGAGATATGCAATATGATCAACTTCCCCATCTTCGTTGACGAAACTAGAAACCTTTGAGATATATATATCAGGTAACATGACTAAATTCAAGGTTTTGAAATCTATAGGAGAAAACCAATCATTCAATTCATCATCTAAACTACCATAGTCTTTGTAGTGATAGTCCAACGAGGTCTTATTGGTAAGAAACAGGGGGTTGATTGAATTACCACCAGCTTCTGTACCATCAGCAGAATCTCCCTGGGCAAGCTGTTCTGCTCGCTCATTTAACTTCCTTTGAAATGTCTCATCAAGTGAGTTGTCATGTAGTTCCTGTTGAGTACTGGCATCAGGATTATCGATCAATTGATCCTCTAGTTTATCTATCAGAATCAACTCCTCTTGCATCTCGCGAGGTTTTGATTTTCTTGCTTGATTCGGTACTACTGAATATACGAAGTTACGATATATATTACTTATTACTTATTATGCTATGGTCCAGGAGAACTGGATAGATTCGAAAAGTTGTATTCCAGTCTGGTTAGAACCTTTGAATCCATCGAAGGCCTGGAATGAAAATGACGTTTTATTTTCCAATCCTGGTTTCAATACTGATGATTCAGTATGCTTTAATGTTTCAAAATAAATATTAAACCATAGGTAGAGAGCTTTGTTGATAGAGAACTTCAAATCAATCATATCATCAAGAATCAAGCCTTCTTTAGGAGTTAAGACTATATCACTACCTTCTATTTCAGTAATAGTAGAATCAGTATCAAAATTATGGAGGGTCTCAATTTCTGCCCCTTCGATTTTGATGCCATCGTTTAGATAGTTCTTACCAACATAACCAAGTAACTCCATATTCAATGGTACACAGTTATTCTCGTTCCTCAAAAACTCCATGGCATTGATTAATCTGATCTCATTAATTTTAGTTGTAAATGCAATAGTGAATTGGTTGTATAACAAGATATTTTTCTTTTGAATATCATTGGAAACTAAATATTCATACCAGTAACCAAGATACCTCAATTGAGATTTGATAGTTACACCATCAATAATACCAGTTCTCATCCTCTTACTAGTGAATACTTTATTAGCATCCTCTACAGACATTAAAGCTCCACTTTTGGAGTTTTCATACATGAGGTAAGCACAACAGATAGTACCGGATCTGCCTTTTCCAGCCTTACAATGGATTAATGCTACGTTCTTATCATCTGATTTCAAGAATGCATGAATCGATGCCACGCAAGCTGCCATAATAGTAAATGAAGGAGGTTGATGATCTGGAAAAGGGAACCATGAGACTTTTCCATCGACTTCAGATGCTTTATACCCCATTCCTTCACCTCTCAAATTCCAAATATGCCAATTTTCTCCATGGTTTGTTTGCAAAATATTCACCAAATCTTCAACCGGATATCTGTACCACTTCTTAATCGCACCGTTTACAGGACCAGAACTAACGATAACAGAAGGCGTAATGTAGCCCAAATCAAAACTACCCGACTCTGAATCTTTATATGGTTTGTTTGCCACTGACACAAGCGACCGGATGAAGCCCTTCATAGAAGTTGTCGATAATCCGTGAATTTGGTGAAATTTGACACTGTGAAATTTATGCTTATTGTCGCAAAAAAAGAACAATAGAATTACAAAATAGGTAAAATAGAATCTAGCAAGTTTATTCAAAAATATATACAATAGTTACAGTATGGACGTGTTAGTTTAAGCGGTGGTTGGCATTGCATTCCTCATGATTTCAGCAATCTTTTCGGTTAAAATTGGGTCATTCTTGATTCTTTTTTGCATTTTTGTTGCCTCAGCAAAAGAGGTTGCTTGGACCTTTTCTTCGATAGTTCTGGCTAAGTTAGATGACTCTTCAAATAAGGCGATAGCATCATCAACTTCTTCCTTTTGTAACTTCAATTGGGCCAATGAAATTCTGGCTAATTCTGACTTAGGGTCTAATTCACAAGCTTTCTTCAACAACTCCTCAGCTTCGTCTATTCTTTCCAAACCTTCCCTGGATATCAAAGAGGCTTGGTTAATCAATGGCAAAGCTCCAACTGAGTAGTTTGGTAAGGCATTTTGTAAACCAGCGGCAGTCTCAAATTGCTTTATGGCAGCTGGAACATCTCCTCTATCAGACAAAACTTCACCATAGTAGTTTGGAATCTCTGGGGATGTTGGGAACTTCAACTTAGCCTCGGTGAATTTGGCTTCGGCTTCGCTGATATCACCATTCTTGTAGGTAATACATGCTGACTGAACATAAGCATAGACGTTTTGTGGGTTGTATTTCTTTGCTTTTTCGAAATTATCTTGAGCTTGTTTCAAATCACCAGTTAAGTAATAGAGTTGACCCAAGTGGTAGTAAGTGTCACCACATTCTGGGTCCAATGACGCAGCGGCATTGAAATCACTGATGGCATCAGCGTAAGAACTCTTATCAGCGTTAATCAATGCTCTGATGACATAACTTCTTGGTCTTGGTTTCAAGTCAATAGACTGTTTGATATCAATAGCAGCTTGAGTAGGGTCATTCTTCAAGAATTTGAACGTAGCTGAGTATTCGAAAGCAATGGCGGCCTTACCAGCATCTTCAGATTTGGAAGTCAATTTTTGGGAGCTGTAACCTTCAACAGCTTGGGAGATCAACTTATCAGCTTCGTCGTAACCTTCTGGGGTATTCAAATTAATCTTCTTGATAGCGTCAAATAATAATTTGTCATCACCAGTTGATTCTTCGGAGATACCTTCTGGGTTAGTTTCAGTGACAAATGCACCGAAGAAGGAACCAATAGTGGAGGCAGATGGTAAGTCTAAAACTCTATTTCTCATATTTTCTTCAACAATCTTGACTGAGTGTTTCTTCAAAACCTTTTCTAAAGCCTGTTCAACAGCCTTGTTGCTGAATCCACCATAAATAGTTAAAGCAGTCAAATCAAACATTGCATCTGTGTAGTTCTCTAAGACTTCATACGATGTGGCACGACGCAAGACACATTTAGTGTAGTCTGGCTTCAATTTAATGGCCTCAGTAGTGTCTTTGATAACATTCTCATGATCGTTCAAGGCAGCATAACAAGCAGATCTATTGGAGTAAAAGACAGGGTCAATCTTCAACTTCAATGCAGCGGTATAAAAGACAATAGCAGTCTTGTAGTCCTTGGCTTTAAATTGGGCGTTACCATCTTCCTTCAACTCCAAGGCCCAATTTTCTTTGTCCTTTTCTGACAATGAGGCAATGACATCATCTTCTATTATAGGAAATCCATCACTATCGAGCTTGTATAATTTCAGATCGTCACTTCGTGCAGGCTCTTCAATTCTGGTCTTCTTCTTCTTCTTTGATTTCTTCTTCTTGCTACTGGCGTCACTGCTCGATCCTGACAGTGAGGGACCACCACCAGGAGCTGACGATTCATTTAAGTAATATAAGGTACCTCCAACAGCCGCAATACCTGCAACGGCAGCAGCAATGGTGACCAAAGTTTTGTTTCTGGCAAAGAAATTAGATGAACTGTCTATGGTCGACATTTGTGTTTTCCGTTCTTTTTTCACAAATTTTCACTCGCTCGGTAAAATTTTCAGGAATCAAACTTGGGTGAGGCACGTCAACTATTGTTGCTAACAGAGTAGGCATATGTATTAGTCTAAATTATTATAATACTGTTCATGTTGTTGATATCTTCTACGCGCTCTAATATGTTCGGAGTCATTCTGATAACTGGACTCTTTCAAGACGTCTTCATATGTAGGCAATGGCATTGATAAGCTCTCATTACTCTCTTTACGTGCTGGAAGTGCAGGTGGGATCAGCGGTGGAACTGTAGAATCAGGTTTTTGAGTTGTATCGAGAGATGATGTACTGGTATTATTATCCAAAGTACTGGTCATTGATAATCCACTCAAAACTTTAATTTCATTCATTTGTAGGTCCACGTACTTGACCTTTTTAGATACTTCTTGTTGATTATTAAAGTCGTTGATCTTCTCGCTGGAAAATCCACCTACCACTGTAAGTTTATACTTTCTCTGAATATTGCATGTCTTAAATGAAGGGGACAAATAATCTGGTAGTACACAATTAGTAAAGTATTTTTTAGGGATTTCAAGTTCATAAATGCTATTATATGTAGTTGTACTTGTAGATGAAGAACTTTTCAGCTTCTTGCAATTCATGAGGTCGAGCTTCAAGTTCTGGTAAGTATTATTGCATACATTTACCGTATCATCATGGCGTGATTTGTGAATTTCGTTTGTGGACCCATCATTCTCTAAAACTGATATAATTGTCAGTGATGTAAGCTCCACAATTAATCTTTGAAGATATACCACACCTAGACCATTACTTTCCTCTGGTTTCCCGAACTCACTCAACAGATAAGTCTTTGGATTAACGTTGGAAACAAGGAAAAGCCTGAAAGAAGGATTTTTTGTGGGGATCAAAAATGATGGATGACGAAATCTTATTTCAAACGAAAATGGAACATCAGACGTATTAACATCAGGAATATTCGAAGATCTCCGAGGTAAGGGGGGTAAATTGCCCTTGGCTGATGATGAAACAAACACCTTTTGCATAAATCCTTTTTTTGGTTGAATGACAGGTTGAGGTAGCGTCTTTTCTACTTTAACACCAATAATTTCAGGAATTCTATTCTTGAATACCAAATCTTTTCTAATGAAAACTTCTCTGTATTCTTCGTAATCTTTGTTATTGTACAATGGTTCATTGTGACTATTCAAGTCCAATGGTAGAAAAATGAACGGGTCTACCGATCTTAAATTGACCTTCAAAAATGAAGATCTTTTGCATGTCACCTTCACAAAGTACTTTATAGAAGCGAACTCACCCAATCCACTTAAAGATGGTGGTAGTTGGGAAGTGACATGATAATTGAGCTGCTGTTGTTGCGGCGGTTGTTGCAGTTGTGGATGTGAACCTGAATTCTTCATTCCTTGGACATATTGATTAGCATAGTTTCTAACAACAGTCCTATTGAAATTTCCATTATTGATCTTGAAATCGAGTTTTTTAGGATTGAACAGGATTTTATTGGTTATGCCCAGCAATTTGACACACGAATTGTTTAAAGGAACCTTGAACAGAAAAGGATATGTATAATTTCCTGGTGTTAAAGTAAACTCTTTAGCATTGGACACATTCCGGATGTTTTCGGGTGGGAATACAATCAAGCTATCATACAAAACTTTGTGGACGTCCTGTAATACCTTATCCTTCTTTTCCTTCTTACCGATATCTCTTGGGATAACAACTTCAGATTTAGATATACCTTCTAATTTGACTTGTACATAGTTAAGAGATATCGAGTTAGTTACTGTCAATGTAACAGTTCCCAGTATGACATCATAATTAGTGAAGGTACCACCAGACAGCAGGCGATCTATTTCTATCTTGACATCAGAATTGCCCATGTTGCGCCCAATAAATAGAAAACTTGGTTGATGTTAAAAAGATCAAAAACTTGAATTAGAGCAAAACTCAGATTAAAACTGTAAATTTCACAGAATGTGATATTTACGAACCTTAGTTTAGTGAGGCTTGGCTAATGGACAAAAGAGGAGTACTGCTTCGCAAATAGTAGTGGTATCCATTCTGTGAATACCTTGAATTGTACTGTCTTATAGTTGTATAGATAAAATACATTCCCCGAATGTAAATTCGAACTGGAGAAGCATCAGAGAATATTCTATAAGAAAATAGATGAAAATATTAAACAAAATCAAACGATTGAAATTCAGTGAAAACTGGACCTCTCCACTCTAAAATTTACTAATATACTCCGACTGTCTCATGTAATCAAACGATTTGCTCTTCATACCATGGTTTATCTTCGGGTCTAATGATTACCTAATACCCCATTGTAGAATCCTGCCCACCGAAACGCTCACTAAAAAATTTCATGATTTCTATTGCCAGGAACAGCTTTATCAGACAATCAATCAGACCAACTACTAGATCTTTTACTACCAGTTTCAAAATGTCAGCCCCACAAACTACCCAAATTGAAGTCTTAACTGAAGGTGACGGAAAAACCTTCCCAAAATCCGGTGATTTAGTCACAATTCACTACACTGGTACCTTGGAAAATGGAAAGAAATTCGATTCTTCTAGAGACAGAGGTAAGCCATTTCAATGTACCATTGGTGTCGGCCAAGTCATTGTTGGCTGGGATACCGGTATTCCTAAGTTATCTGTTGGTTCCAGAGCTAAATTGACTATTCCAGGTCATGAGGCTTATGGTCCAAGAGGTTTCCCAGGTTTGATCCCACCAAACGCCACCTTATTATTCGACGTTGAGTTGTTGAAAGTTAACTAGTGAAGTTTTTATTTAGTTTGCTCTTAAAATATACAATTATACTTATTCCCGTTTCCAGAATAACGTATTCTCTCTAATAAGGATATCTCTACTTACAGGAAGTGTTGGTAAGGTGACTTTGTATTGAACATCGAAAACCTTGAACTGTGGAAGTTTAACAATTTTTTCTGGTGAGTTGTACTGACTGTAAAACGTTAGCTTATACCTATTAAATGGTAGCACTGGGAATCTTTGTTGTACTAGTGGCATTAAATTCCTATCATCATCGAAATTCCATACAAATCGGTCGTTTTCATCAACGAGCTTATAGTTGAATGTAAAGATTCTCGGGGTGGGGTTTTCAAGTATATAGTCTAATTTCACCAATTTACCTTCTTGCTTCTCCATGTTTAATAAGACTCGAGGGTCTGATAATGGCAATATAATTTCCCACTCTTGAGACCGGAAGTTATTCATACTATTACTGATTCTACGTTTCCAGCTAACCACAACGAAAACAGATATTGTGACGTTTCTATGAGAAATCCCGTTCTTGCTTTTGGTGGTGAACAATCGAGAGTTATTGCTGCTTTGGTCTACGATATCCACCAAAATATCAGGATTTTTCGATTTTATGACATACTCAATATTATCAATTTGTAAGGTTTCGCCATTGAGAGACTCTAAATTGTCTATGGTTGATAAATTACCTTGCCAGTATCTAGTGACTATTGGCATTGAGTGATTAGACCCCTTATCATCCTCTTTAACAATGAAGGGATTAGGCATATCATTGAATTTTTCATCTCTAAATTTAGGACTAATAGTAAACTTACACTTGAAAGGGTTACTTATAATGCTTAGTTCAAAACTTTCGAGATCATAAACAATCATCTCGTTATCTTGATTTTCTTCGATCAAAATGTTCAAGTTGATTAATAATTTAAAGCTTTTATTAGATTTAGCTAAAGTTTCTTCAGCAGTGAGGGAAGCACTTTTAGCTAAAATATTCAAATCAAGGGTTTCATAATCATCAAGAACAATAGGTTCATCATCCTTGAATTTTCCCCAACTAATTGAAGCATCTATCAAAGACTCGTCATCAGTAGTTTCTCCCACTATTCTTACTCTAGGTGAGATAAGAATCTTATTATAATTCAACTTCTCTTTATTCAAAAATCTTATTTTGAAAGGTAAACTTACTTTTTCGCCAACTATTATAGCCTTTGTAGGAGACCTCTGAGCCAAGGAGACATCTGGTCTTATAGGCAATACCTTGACAGACTTTGTTAAAGGTACTGGTGTTTCAATTAACTTGCCATCAATATACTTAAAATACCAATTAAACAATGGATTCTCATTAATCTTATGTTCTTCCAAATTTGTAACTTTGACAGTCTTATCACCTTGAGCCAATACGATAGTTGACTGGACCGCAACCGTTTTTATTCGATAAGTCCCTGATTTTTCCACAACTTGGAAAAACTCGACCACCTTCTCATCAGTAATAACGAAATTGGCTTCCGTGTCTACTTCTTGGTATTTTATGTCTTCCAAATCAGGATTATGCACAATCTCTTTATTGTTAAGACTATTTAAGGTCTTGTCTACCTTTTCAAACTCCACAGCCAAATTATCGATGGTGACAGATACTTTCACAGGATCTTTGAAATATTGAGATAATAAAGTATTTAACTTCGATTTGATCTTTACTTGACATATAAGCTTATCAAAGATAGTAGCTGGTTCTTTCAGACCATTTAATGCCTTCTCATCAATCAACAATGCTTGAATATCGAAAAGAGAATCTTTCAATTCAACATTATCAGTAGATTCGAAATCAATTTGAACGCCAGGTTGTTCACTTAATAAAACCACGGCGAGCAATTCGTTGTATTTCTTTAACTTTCCATAACAATCGACAATCCTGGAATTAATCAAATCTCTTATTGACTTCCATTGGCCAGTGTTCAGCTGTAAGTAGAATCGAACTGCCTCTTCGTATGCTTCAGCTTGGTAGTATTCCTCTGCAAGTTCGAAGCACATATAACTATTATATATATCCTCTGTTGCCCTTGTTGCAAGTTTGAGAAGATCCATCTTCTTAGCTTTGAGCTTTTCTGCAGTATTATATATATGTAAGAAGCTCAATTCTGCATCATATCCCACTTGAGACTTGGCTAAGAATTTTGATGCCGTAAAGTAAATTAAGCTGGGGTTCATTAGAACGTCAATATTGTCATCTTTAAATCTAATTCCACCAAAAAAACCTACTATCTTGTTGGAATGCAATTTCCTATATTGTCTAATATTAGCATTTGTTAGTATCGTATTGGGTAAGAGATCTAATAATTGACCTAGCCATTCATATTGTATAGATGTCCATTGTGTCAAATCAATTTTGTTATTAGCCATACTGGTAACATTCAAAATATGAGCCATGTGTTTCTTCAATGCAGTAATAGGATCTTCAATGGAGAGATATGCTCTCACAATATGAAATGCTAAAGCGTCGATCAAATTTCTGAATTGATGGTATATCTCAATATCGTGAGGAGATATTCTATCCTTGGTGAACTGAAAGAAATTCTCGTTACTTAATAAGATCAAGCTTTGGTAGCTATTTTCAAGGTATGAAATTGAGCTCTCCAAGTTATTTGGTGATATAAGCTGGTGAATCATCCCGAGTTTGATTGAATTTCTGGTCTCTAGAAATTTTGGGGTCAATTCAATTGTGGTATCAATGTTATTAGATGATGGGACTGAATAGTACTTTTTATGCCTTTGTTTAATCCTCTGCTCAATTTTAGTGTAAAATTCTATGGCAGAATTCTTTAGATTCAGTATTAAAGCCGTAATCAACATTTCTGAGCTCTTCTCCACATTAGAGTTCAAATCTAGGTAAACCAACCCTGCTAATCTTGTCATACCAGTAGCTTGTCTAATTTTAGTGAGTCTAATTTCATCAGTTTCTGGGTCAGAATTAGAGACGGCTATAGCAACAAACTTGACATTGAATTCAGCATATGCATCCTTTTGTTGGTTTATAACTTCAGAGAGCTTTTCATCGGTGTATTGAGCCAAATCATAAGTTTGAATCATAGCAAATGGCTTAATAGTGGTGTACTTTTCGAACCATTTTTTGGATAAAATGCCATTAGGGAATAAGTCAGAATTCACATTAAACGGTGAATATTCATTATGAGTACCCTCCCCTTTATTTTGTAGTTCAACGAGCTGAGGCAAGATCTTATCTTCAGTGGTAATTATATGCTTTATAGAATACTTGTTACTCAGTAGTCTATTCTTGAGGATAGAATTGTCCCATATAAAATTCAGTATATCAAACACTTTTAGGTTACTTACCAAAGACTTGTATGGACCATCATCACTAGGGGTCTGAATGACTATCAATGGCGTTAGTAGCCGTATTAAACTACTATCGTAGTTATCCATAGTTGATTAATATCGCGAATGGAGATAAAAGAAAAAGGACGCAGAGAAACTTTTACAAATCATCATGTCAGACGAAGTTATTAACGCCAACCCAACCGTGATAGATGTAAAGGACTTACCTACTAGATTAGGAGATTTCAAGTTGGAGAATACAAGAGGTACATTGGAAGACGATTTACTTGCACTTTCGTTAGATATTAGTAATGATATACCAGATTTAATCAGTGATAATTCAGATGTTGAGTTATCAGATGAACTAGAGGAAGATGAAGATACAGAAGACATAGATGCCCAAGAAATTTTCGATTTGATAGCATCAATTTCTGATCCGGAACATCCTTTGACTTTGGCTCAATTGGCAGTAGTTAACTTACCTGATATTACTGTTACTAATCGTAGGAAGGATCAGATTTCTGAGGTCCTTATAAAGATAACTCCTACTATTACACATTGTTCATTAGCTACTTTGATTGGTTTAGGTATACGAGTCAGATTAGAAAGGTCTTTACCTCCAAGGTTCAGGATAAGAATATTCGTTAAAGAAGGTACCCATCAATCAGAGAATCAAGTGAATAAGCAACTCAATGATAAAGAAAGAGTGGCTGCCGCTTGTGAGAATGAACAACTACTCACGGTGATTTCTCAGATGTTAAGTACCTGTAAGTAGCATTGAAACTAGTTAGCAGTTATGTATATTACAACTCATTAGGCATTACTATAAACTTATTCTACTGTACAACTGGTGGGCCTCGATCTCACCATAGGTTAACACCATTTCGGAAGCGTCAAGTACTATAAACTTGAACAAGTATCTCTTGATAAAGTCCATCAATTTGAAAGACTTGGCATCTTTATGGTTCAATCTTAACTGATGTAATATCCTTTCAATCAGGACAAGAAGGATCTCAACCTGGCAATAATAATCATATTTGGACTTTTGGATTTCTTGTTTCTGAACGATTGAATAGGTGGCAAATGTTGGTAATGAAAATGAAGGACGTCTCGAGTCATTCTCTGGTGTTGTTATATTTGAACTTCTTTTGCTTCTTGAATTTGAATTAATGGTGCCGGTTGTGCTAACACTATTTCTTGTACTATAAGGTAAGGACATATTTGAGTTCATTGAACTTGACAGTTCTCTATTCTTCTTGAGCTTATTATAGATTTTGGATTTAGAAAGTAAGGCATTCAAAGCTTGTTGTTTTTTATGCTCTTCATCGTTTGTTGTTTCTTTCTCTTCAAAATCAAAGGTGCCAGAAGTTGGAGTAGTGGGGTTACTTTTACTAGAATGACCACTCATGAATGTCAGTATTCGTTTTCTCGATAGCAAATTTTCTTTAGAATGATTAGAGTTTCTTTTAGCTAAAGCTAAGCCATTATTATTTGCAGTAGATTGAGCACTATTATTGACACTGGAATGACTAAAGAATGAATGGTGAGTCCTCAGGGAAGTTGTTGAGGATTGATTAGATACAGATCTTACAAGCAGTTTACCTTCATCTATAGTATAACTGTCTTCTTCTTCGATATCTTCTTTTACAGGAAATTCATTTAAGGTAGGTGTAAATACACTTCTAACAGGAGGATCAAAAAACTTATAAGCCACCAACAATTTCTGGTAATAAAGTAAAGTATTATCATCCAATGGACCATCAAATTGAGCTAATTCATTCCCTATCATGGTATTTATTTCTGTCATCATAGTAACTTTAATTTTGATATCTTTAATAGTTATATTATCTCTTAACCATAAATCATTAGGAAGTAACACATCCGGTAGAATCTCCCGACTTTTCTTAGGATCATATACATTCTTTGGTGGGGCTAATATAATCAGGGGTTCCTCCACATTCAACAAACTATCAAGAAACAGCTTTATATAATCGAACTGAGTAGGATCCAAAGGAATGGATAATTGCAATGCCTGAAACTTCTGAACAGGGGCATCATATCTTCCTGACTCCACAGACATATTTTTGTTCTCCCACGAGTTTTATAAGTGTGTTAATTATGAATTAAACGGCTACGTCGTAATGTTTATGTACTCCTTAATCGTCAAAATTTTTTGTTCACATGCAGGACCGAGGGAGCGCTTCGAGCTTCGAACGTAGAGAAGCGATGTGATAGAGGAGAGAAGGGAGTATAGTAAGAGAGTAAGGGATTAGTAGGAGATCAGAATAAAGGGTAGGGGAATATGGTAAGAGAGAGTAGTACGATACTTCAATGAGAGAAAGAAAAGAGTAAGAGTAAGAGAGCGGAGAGTTTAGTAAGAGAGAAGAGCGAGAGGGTTCAGTATGAGCGAAGAGAATAGTAAGAGAATAGTAAGAGAATGGCGAGAGAATAGTAAGAGAATAGTAAAAGAATAGTAAGAAAGTAGTAAGAGAATGGTGAGAGAATAGTAAAAGAATAGTAAGAAAGTAGTAAGAGAATAGAAAGAGAGTAGTAAGAGAATAGAAAGAGAGTAGTAAGAGAATGGTGAGTAAATAGTAAGAGAATAGTAAGAGAATAGTGAGAGAATAGTAAGAGAATAGTAAGAGAATAGTAAGAGAACAGTAAGAGAATAGTGAGAGAGTAGTAAGAGAATGGTAAGAGAGTGCCCGAGGCTAATGTACTGCATATAGTGCGGGAGTAGAGTGAAGTGAAGTGCGAGCAGTTAGAAACTTACAGACATCATGGCAAGACCAAAGTATAAGCTTGAGCTTAATGTGAACGAGCTATCAAACATCCCCCAAGTCAGTGGTGAGTGCTACATAGACTTACAAATTAGAGATAGTAAAAAGATAAAAAGCACTCCATTTAGAGGATTATCAATGAAGAGCAATGGACTGGATAGTGAAAGGTCAAGTTCAACATCACTATTCAATGATAATAATATGAGTAGTGGGAATGTGTCATTAACAACATCTCATAAGAGAATCCACAACTTTAAGTGCAGTTTCAATTATAAGGTTTCATGTAATTTGAAATTTGGTCTTAAAAGAAGAGAAAATCTTATTGCTGATAAATATTTATTAATGAGGATATACTATGTTGGTGATAAGTCTAAAGAGCAAGGTCATCATCATAACAATAAGTTGGAATTAGGTAAACTTGAAATCAATCTTGCTGAATATTTGAATTTTAATGAACCTGTTACTTCCAAATACTTATTGAAGGATTCTAAAGTAAATTCAATTTTGAATTTAACTATTCATCTAACTGAATTACCATCAAATTTGGATTTTCACACTCAACTTCAAGTTGCTGATACTACTGGTAATCTTCCTCATGCTGATACTAAAATTGATAAACTTCGGTCTTCTTCTCATAGTCAATATAATGTCCCCCAATTCGAGAGGAAAAATATCTTTGGTGGATTTAGTGATGTTATAGGTCCTGATAATCGTTCCAAAACCACCGATTTCAAAAAGGAACATTCCCCTAATAGTCTTGATAACAGGTCAAAAAGTGTTAAAAGTATTAAAAGGTCTGCTTCAAAATCTCACACAACTGCTTCTTCCACTACCAATGATCAATCAGTGGTGGGAAAACCTTTCGATGAACCTGTACTAATTGATCCCATTATCAATGACTTATATAAGCGAATCCTAGAATCTACTTGGGATCCAAAACTCCACATACTAATGGAATTCTCTCCTCAAGTATGTGTGGATAGCATTTTTGATGGTAGCGTAGGTGACCTCAAACAAAAGCTTAAGGATGAATTGGCAGATATTAACGATGAAGACGATGACGTAAGATGTATACATGGACTAGTCAACGAAACTAACTACAGAGAGGATCTTAAAAGTTGGGTTGTAAAAGACGTGCATTAACTACTTTAACTTCGAGCCAATTTTCTTCATTACTCTTGTGAATCTGGATTTATCAGTGGCTTCAATCAATGATCTATGAGAAGTCTGGATTCTCAATTTACCCACGGGGATCTGGACATTCTCGCTCTCAGTAGTATCATTATCGGTAAGGTATTTCTCTACCTTGTCAATTAAGTTGTCAAGTGTGATATTGACTGGCAGATAGTTTGCATTTGTGTTGTTGTAGAACGATGACCTGTGGTATACTGATGTAAAGCTGGAACTTTCATCTGAATCAGTTGAATAATCCAGTCCTTCCTCATCATTATCTTCTTCCTCAATTGTCTTTAACAGTGGTTCGTACCCTGTAGTGACAACATTTCTCAATGGCGAAGGGAAGTAAGGTAAATGGGAGCAGTAAGCACAGCTAGCAAAGTTGGTAGTAGTACATGATCTTCTGTAACATCTAAGACGTCTTTGGTCTTTGTAGCCTTTATGAACACCAAGAGGAATGACGTAATATTTGTTCTGGAAGAATGAATCATGTACAAGGTCAATCGATGGCTCTTTCATTTCAGCATACTCCGACTGGTATATTGGTGTGTTGGATGTGGACATAGCAATGGGATGGTTCTGCAACTGGGTTTTGAATGTGGGATTCACAAAAGGGCCTAAAAAGTGCATACAGGTAAAGTGCCCGGAGCACAAAGAGAAGATGATTTACATATATGAATTAATATACAAATCTATAGTCATGAACGCATTAGTTATCACCAGCACTCTGTTGGTGGCCACGACGGTCACCACGGCTATGGTCACCACGGCTATGGTCACCACGGCTGTTGTGGTGGTTATTGTATCCTCCTCTTTGGTTGTTACCTCTTCTGTTATTATAGTGGTTGTTACCAAAGTTACCACCGTTCAGGTTTCCTCTTCTACCCTTATTCTTGTTTCTCTCTTGCATATTTATCAAGCTTTGTTCTTTAGCATAGTCCATTGTCTAAAATGTTAGTACGAAAATTCTAGTTTAAATGAGGTGACCAAACATACCTGCTCAGGTAATCTCATGTATTTAACATGGTTACCCCTGATGTATATCTCTGGGATCTTAGTGAATTCATCTCCTGATGGTGAAGTTTGTACAACATCACTCAAGGTCAAATTCATCCATGAATCCAAATTAGTTAATAATCCATTCAAAGTCTCTCCATTTTTCAACTCAACCAATATAGGCTGATTCTTAGCTGATGTCAACAAGTATAATGGTAACTATAGGGTTAGTATATCTCCAACATAGGTTTATTACTACTACATACCATCTTGTAGTTCGTTGACTTTTCTACAAATTTTCGCACGACTTTTGCTTGAAGCGTTTCTTCGCTGCCAGCAGATGTCACAGTGCTGTAAGCCGACGTTACAAGCAGCAGCGTAGAAATAGAGACTGTAGGGTGGATCTAATGAGCTGTTTTTAAAGGTACACTTTAGACTATAGAACATATATAGAAATTTAACGAGTACATAATGCTTCATCTAACATTTTACAGTGGTGGAAATAAAGTGAATCAACTTTTATACTTCATCATCTTGAGGTGGAACAGATGTTCCTCTTAAAGTTAAGGGATAGTGACTGCCATCGGCATCATCACCGTCATCATTGTTTCCTAGTTTAAACAGGATGTAATCATCGGATTCCAATCCTTGCTGGGCATCTTGTAACGAACCTAAATCACCAGGAGTCATGAGACCTAATTTTCCTCGAGGAGAACCAGGAACTGATAATGGTCTCGATAATTTCAAGTTAGAGCCATCTTGGAATGGGTTAGCTCCATTCTTGAATTTATCAGGATAAGCTCTTTTCAACGAGAGTTGTCTGGCCTTGATATACTCAAGTCCCATTCTCTTCCAATCTAACAAATCACTTAATCTTTCTGTTCTGTTTCTTTGGTTAATTCTTTGTCTCCTAGTTTTTTGAGTAAAGTCATACATCTGGTCTGTCAATTGATTGATAGATTCGTCAACCGATTTCATTCTTCTATCAACAATGTAAATACCATAGTCATTGGTATTTTCAATCAAATCCTCCATATAACATCCAAATCCAGATAAGTTGGTAGTAATGGAAGGAACTCCCATAACAGTACACTCAGCAGGAGTGTAACCCCAGGGTTCATAATATGACGGGAAAACACCCAAGTGACAACCCCTAACGAATTCATCATAATCCAAAGACAAAATTGGGTTATTAGCATTCAAAAATTCAGGGTGGAAGATGATCTTAACCCTGTCTTCAGACTTGTTGAATAATTGGACTCTTCTAATTTGGTTCAATACAGGGTCTGAGGCATCATCAACCATATTATGGGTAACAATAGGCGGTAAACCATCCCTCTTTAATGCAAATATTCTTCTTTTTAACAAGACTCTATCGGCGGGCTTAATTAATTCATCAATTGAAGGTACTTCTTTTCCAGCAGTATTGGAAATATTATGAGAGGAATTAGGAAACCTAGCACAGTGTTCAAACAATCTCTCACCTACTTTCTTTTGAACTTCTTCGATGGTACTTTCTAATTGCTTGATGACAGCTTGACCTTTCAAAGTTTCTACAGTATACGATTGAGTTTTACCAGGCATAATAATGAAAGCAACAACTGTCATTTTTGAACCGGTTTCTTTCAATCTATGATTCAATCTAGCCAAAGCTTCAATGAAGAAATCACAACCTTTATTTCTAAATTCATATCTACCAGCTATGAAGAAATATAAGGTGTTCTCCAAATCAAAATCGTAATTACCATAGAAGTGACCCTTAACAAATTCATTAATTTTGGCCTTTTTCATAGCATGTAAGTTCTGAAACTCATGAACTGCCTGGAATTTGACGACATTCAAACCATTTGGTAACACCCCATCGGGTTTTCTCTTCAATAAATGTTCACTCTCAAATGCAGTGATATGAGACACTGTGGTGAAAACATCTGCGGTATGAGCAGCAGATCTCTCGATGCAGTACCGGTGGTAAATGCCCCTCTTTCCTGCTTCTGCGTCGACATCAAAATTAGCAAGATTATTGTAGAAATCAATAGACCCTGCACATAAATACCGGCCCAATAAAGTTGCGTGAGTGGTGAAAATAGTGGTAACATCTAAGCGCCTTTTTCTACATAAAGGTAAGGCAACACCAGCTAACCATTCATGACAATGACAAATGACGGCTCTTTCTCTATCGTGATAAACCAACTCCCCCAAGAACCATGCAACAATATAACCCAACAAAATGGCTTCATTGGTTTCTTGGTCATGTTCTGGGGTAGGAATAGCAGCGATATTCCACAAATCCAGCTTCCATTCGTTCAAGTGGTGCAGTGCGGAGTTGGTGTCGAACAACAAAACTCTGGGGGCACCCTCAATCAACCATCTACCATACAACCACTTGACGCCTCTGGCGCTCATATTTTTCAAGCTTTCCTGGATTTTAGGATCTTTTACTGGAAGTTCTTCCACCTCTATTTGAGCGGAGTTATAGTTCAATGGACCTATAAGGGTATATCTTTCTCTGTATTCAGCAACAGTGATTGGA
Organism: Yamadazyma scolyti; assembly: GCA_003707025.2. Lineage (NCBI taxonomy): Eukaryota > Fungi > Ascomycota > Pichiomycetes > Serinales > Debaryomycetaceae > Yamadazyma > Yamadazyma scolyti. The sequence continues at coordinate 207,148 of PPMW02000014.1, read as the reverse complement.
GCCTTCGACTTCAATACTGAGTAAATACCTCCCACCTTATTGGCGACTTCAGTTGCCACTTCAAATAACAAGTGGTTTTGGATGTCTCTTCCCATGTTAAAATGTGGTGATAATTTCTATTAATTTTCTCCCTGAGATTTTGGGGTAAGATTTATATGAAGGAAAGCAAGGGTTTCGTAAATTAAGATGCAAATGCCGAGATTTTCTTTAAGGAGAGGATGCGGGTGGATATATATATATGGAGGGGTGGAGAGATGAGATGACGTAGTTTGCGCACTCCGATGATCACCCCTTTTACCTTGGAGTCATCACCATGGAGTCATCTGATGTTAATCATTCCACTTTACGGGGAAATGTTCGCCGGTGTGCCCCGACCCAAAAAGACCTCCTATCGGGCAAACTTCTGTGCACAAGAGCTTGAAAGTCGTCCCGGCGCTTTATATGAACTGATTATATTGGGGTAATTTTAAATCGGTGTTATCCTTCAAGCTTAAATTTTCAACAAGGAAAATTAAATTTGTCTGTTTAGCTATTTGAGCACTACGAGCATCGACTAACAAATGGTTAAATTTGACTAAATCTCTATTAAAGATTGATTCATTTAGACCCTCTTCATTTTACATAGAGAGAAGTAAATGTTGAAAATTCAAAGCTTTACTGTCAGCTGAGTTGGCGGCTTTGGTCCCAGTAAACCACACGGCGACTTATAAGGTTTAAAGACATCAACCTTTATATATGAATGTTGTAAGGCGCTCACGTAGAATATTTAAATTCTGGGGTAAATTTTCTAGCTGTTTTGACAGTTGAAGAAAGACATAATATCATTTTGCCTCAGTACCAAGCCAAACTATTCTTAAAAACAGTGGAACGTAGCTTTCTTCACCTCCGTTATGGCCTTGGCTATATTCTATATCATTTAGATCTGCTAAACTAGATAGCTAAAGCATTTATGTGATTTATTATACACATATACTATATACACATATAGACCGTGTGATGCAGACAAGCCCACTAAGATAACCACCTCTTTTGTTTCATGACTTGCCAGATTTTACTGAAGATGTTATGTGCAGGGTAATCATTAAATATGCATGAGATCTAGTCTTCCATATCACTGAATCCGGTAAAATCGTCATTAGCTGTCTTGAGATCAGGTCCTAACCACTCACCTTCACTGTCTTCATCCATGAGATCATCATTGCTATCGTCATTTTCACTATGTTCACTGCTGTCATCATTATCATCCATTTCATGCAAATCACTTTCATTGTTTTCTGCTGCAATATGCAAAAAACGAGTTGTGACATCATTGCTCTTGGAAATCTTTACAATGTCTTTGACATACTTATTTAAGAACCTTGAAAGTAGTTTCAAAGCATGGTTGAACTCGTGCTTATGTTGGGTAATATACTGACCATGACTAGCCAAGAGACTCTTTATCCAAATCAAATTGAACTCTAAATGAATTGAGTCTATGGACTTTTCCCCAATAAATCTTAAGCATCTTTCCAAATATACAACTGGTAATTCCTGACTTACCAACTTGATATCCTTAATAGGGATTGATTCATAGACTTGATTGATTAACTTGATCTCGTTCAATCTGAAACTCATGATCATGGCCTTCAAATAATTTTTCTCTTGTAAAGTCTCTATTATGGACTGTGGGGTTATGTCAATATCTAATTCGAATGGATCGAATACGAAGCCTGTATCTACCGAGTAGATCAATAAACCTTCGGTTGATCCTGCTGCAAATGCTGAAATCGTAGGACTAAATTTGATGGAGCTAACTTTAATACTGGGTCTTATATTCCTTAAGCTTGCATCTCCTTTATGTGCTCCAGGGAGTGATGAGTCAATTCGATCCTCGAGATCACTATTTTCTCCTGCTCTATCAATGGTTTCCAACGATCCTCCATCTTTAAGGTTTTTACTATTCAACTTCTCAAGAGTACCATCTAATTTCATGTTCTCTGATACTTTGAATTTCTTAAGCAAAACTTCATTTTCTACATCATAAAGACAGATGGAGTTGTTGTTACCTCCTGCAATGATGAAATTACCATCAAAAGAATAGTCGATAGTAGAGAAGTACTTAGACCTAGCAGAATTTTTGCTTTCAAATCTATCTTCCAAGTATCTTCCTCCAATTATATCCCTCTTTACATCAATTAAATGCAATTGTTTTGCATCCTCAACGTCATAAGTATAAATATGTCCATCTAGTGTAGACAATGACACTTCTTTAGAGTCTGGTCTCATTGCAATACTCAAAACATCACTACTTATTTCAATGGGTTCAACGGTCTGAGTTCTACTGAAAATATTCCAAATTCTGATAGTCTTATCCCAGGATGCTGATGCCAAAACTGAATTCTCTACACCAAAAGATAAACATGATATTGGGCCTTCGTGTCCACTTAAATTATCCAAAAGTTGACCTGTTTGTACTGACCAAACAAATATATCAAATTTATCTTGAGATCCTGCAACCACTACCTCACCACTAGCATCAACAGCTAAACAATTGAACTGTATTCTCTCGGTATATGTAAAGGTTCTGAAGTTTCTATATCTCAAAAGATCATATGCTCTGACGGTACCGTCTAAAGATGACGAAAAGAGCACCTGACCTCTCTTACTGAACTGTAACCCCGTAACTGAAGAAGTATGCTCAGTGAAAGTCATGAGACAAAACCCTGATCTAGTGTCCCATACTTTAATCTTTCCATCATCAGACCCAGTAACTACTCTTGAACCATCAGGAGAATAGCTAATGCAGTTTATAGAATCAAAGTGACCTTGTTGTCTCAATATATACGACTCAGATTGCCACTCATATACCAATAATTGGCCTAGTTTAGAAGATCCGAATGCGATCCATTCACCAGATTTGTTGATACCAATGGAATTGATAGCATTTTGACCCATGCTTAATTGTTGAACTAAGGTAAACTCGGGTAACTCATAAATCCTGAACTCTCCATTACTTAAACCAATGACAAGTAAATTTGATTCAGGATGGAAAGAGGAACATTTAACATTACCATCAGCATACAAGAAGTTTTTAGCTGTAATTCTCCAGTTTTTGTTTACTTCTTTCTCTTCGTCATCGTCAGATTCACTTTCAGAATCTTCTGATGGCTTCTCAGTATATTCCCAAGTGAATAAAGCACCATCTTTACTCAACGTATACATAATTTCTTGGGTCTTATTGAAAAATGCATTGATTACATAGTCTCTGTGTCCTGCCAAAGTAGTGGCAACACTGCTATCCTGAGAATGTAATGAGTATAATTTAGATGTCATATCTTTGGATGTAGATATGAAAAATCGAGAATCATTTGACCAGGTAACAGATACGACATCACTATAATGACCAGAATATATTCTATGACGAACAAATGGAGCAAATTGTCTATCTTCAGTATAGTCTGGTGTCTTCCATACTTGAATAAATCTATTACATGCTATGGCAAAATACTTACCACACGGACTGAACTTCAAATCTAAAACTTTATCTTTGAAATTGAAATGATGCAATACAGTTCTAGCGACGAAGTTGACTAATATGGCTCTTCCATCTTCGTCTACACTCAATAAAAGTGTACTCTGTTTATTCAATGCGATTCTAGTAACATCATTACGATGCTGATAATCAAATGTATGTGAGTTATTATTTATCAAATCGAAACATGTAACTCTATTTCCAACAGGACTTAAAAGTTTAGTACCATCCTCAGTGAACTGAACATTACCTTGACGGTATACGGTTCCTACTAAGTTAGAAAACCTGAAATCAGACTTCATGATTGTACACTATAATTTTTCGATGAGCAGAGATGAGATTTTTGATAAATTTGTTACCCGCTTTTTTCCTCTATAAACAGAATGAGTGGGTTATCAAGTAGAGTAATGAACATGAAGTTCATGAGAGGAGGTGAGGCCAAGAAAGAGGCTGAAGACACAGTGAAAGTTAAAGATAATTCAGAGTGGCATCTTAAAGATGCAAATAAATTAATAGCTAATAATCAGCCTAAGATAGTAGCATCTGTAGGCTATGGTAGTATTAATTCATTCGTCAGTGATAGTGAAGAGGAGGTAATACCCACAAGAAGAACTTGGGGTGAGAAAGAAAAGAGCGAGGGGGACAAGAATGAGAACGAGGAAATAAAGAGCTTGGACTCCATAAGTCTAAAGGTATGTTAATGCTATATATGTACAATTGCGCCTTACTAACCATTAGGATCAAAAAAAGATCAAAAAGACTCGTAAGACTTCCCTGGATGAACAAAAGGAATCAGTAGAAGTACCTGAATCGGTTGGGGAACTCAATACTGAAGATTTCTTAAATACGGTGTTCAAACCTAAACAGAAAAAAAGAATCAACCAATCTGAATCTTCACAGCTAAAGAAAAAGAAAAGACTACCTTAGTGTTTCTTCTTCTTGGTATCGAATCCCCCATTGACAATTGCATTCCTAGCTGCTGAATTGATATGCTTGAATCTATCTGGCCCAATATGAGTGCCTCCGAACCATCTACTTACCACGACTATAACGTTCCATACATCCATCATCTGTAATGTTAGTATTCTTCTTCTTATGTTTAGGTTAAATACATACGCTTAATAAGTGTAACAATCTTCCGCCTGCTGCAGACTCCCCATCATCATCACAATCTTGATACTGTATTCCGTTTTCTCCCTTGATTCTCCAAGCAGTCATATTATGGTTTGATTTTGCAACCTTTTTATCACTAGTTAATAAATCCAAGTAATATTCTGCTTCCTCTACCGATTTAACACTTCTAGCAAACCCAACGAAAGTAGATCCTCTGTCAACAATGGGGTCCGACTGAGACCATCCTTTTAATGGGTCCTCTGTTCGAACGACGCTCTTAGGTTTGGGTACCTCTTTAGGTACCTCCTTGGGCTTTGACTCAGGTTTATCGATTGTTAATTTACTCACATTTTCAACTACATTGTCTTCATTATACTGCTCAAGAGTCATTTCGAGCTCAGATAAGAACTCAAACATGCAAACCTCTCCTTCATGATATACTTCATCTAACTTATCAGAGCAAACTTTCTCCAAGTACACAAGATCATTATATTTAGTCATATTGGTGCATAGAAGTTGTACAATACTAGGCTTTTCTTCAGGGTACTTTTCAGGAAATGAAACTTGAACTTTAAGTGCTGAGTGTTCAGGTATAACAAAATTATATACTTGTGGTGCTACTTCCGTAACACTCTCCATGAATATAGCATTTATGGCACTTATCTCATCATCTAGCTCTTCTTTAGTCATGTTATATCATCGCGGAAACTTCTATTGATTCTACTATGGCAGATAGAGTACAACATCTTAAGCAGTTAGGGAACGCAGCCTTTTCTTCAAAGAGTTACGAAGAGGCAGAGAGATGCTACTCACAAGCGTTACAATTGGATAATCTGAATGCTGTTCTTTTTTCAAATAGAGCATTATGTTATCTCAAACTAGAAAAGTATGAAGCAGCATTAAGTGATTGCAACGAAGGGTTGAAAAGAGTTGATGAAGATAAAACTAAAGTGAAGCTATTATATCGAAAGGCAAATGCTTTAAAAGGTACAGGTGACCTTTATCAGAGTAAACAATATTTTGAAAAAGTACTTGAATTAGACCGTCATAATGAAGCTGCTAAAAGCGAACTTGAAAATTTGGTGATAACTATACCTATAGAGAGAGTTGATGCTCTTCCTCGGGAATTTCAAAGTCTTATTCAAGAAGAGGCTACTGAGTCCATTGCTTTCAATATTAAAGATGTTGAAAATAGTGATGTCTTGTCTAAAGAAATTGATGAACTATTTTCTTCAAGGCCTAAAAAAATAGAACCAAAGCCTAAGGAACTGTTTGTAGACAGATCTACAACATTTAGTCTTTCAGCATTGAAATCAATACCAGGAGCACAGAAAGATAAGGCATATACTTTCCTCGTAAATTTACCATCACAAGAATTGGTGGATACTTTCACCTATGGCATAGAACCGGAATTCTTATCTTTCTATTATGAAGCTGCAGCTCATGTGTCTTCCAACAACTCCATAGATGATTGGCAAACTAAAATATTGCATACACTTGAGGCGTTATCGAAGGTTAAAAGATATGAGGTGGCTAAAGTCTTTTTGGAAGACTCCAATGTTCTGAAATTGCTAGCAAACATTACAACCTCCGCTCCACATTTACTTGATAGATACAAATCATTACTTTAAGCTATATGAACCTATTAACCTTTGACTAAATCTTTATGTAATCCCTTCTTAAGCATATTGACAGGCTGAGGTTGGACCAAATCTTTTAAGAAATCCGGTAAATATTCCACCACATCAAAGTCAAATACATGAGAAGCCACCATTGGGATGATAAAGATAGCTGAAAACAATACAAACATCATGACAAATACTATGAAATAGACATAAACCGTGTTTCTTACCTTTCTTCCTTGCTTCTTTGTGAGAAGTCCAGGACGAAGCTGGCTAGATGGTGCTAACCAAAATAACATGAGCATATGCCATTTGTCAATATATGGAACGAACAAAAAGGGAAATTGAGCAAATAATAGGATATGGCCTAATATAACATCGGCAGCAAAATAACTCAATTCAGCGGTTTTACAAACGAACTCACGTAAAGGCTGAGTAAATATATGCCAACCAAGTCCAGAAGTAAGCCACTTACCAGACCACCATGCCATATTGGATTTATCATGGGCCGACTCTCTTGAGATAAAACAACAAATGATAGTCTTCAAAAACCAATTTTGCAACATAGCACATATTGCAAACCCTAGTACGGTTCTTGAGAAATCCAAATTTTGAAGAAACCAGAAAACCTCAAAGAAGAATACATGATTTATCACAGCTATTGTGTGAACAGTCATCGCAATGAAACTAGGAAACTTCTTGAAACAAAATGAGAAGAATGGACCAGTAATTATGGATATAATGAAGAATACGATCAATAGTAACATATTGACAACAATAGGACCCACGGTGACAATCACAAATCTCTGAAGAGTAGGTGTAGGCATAGCATGTCTTGTATCATTCAAGGAGTTTGCAAATAAAAATGCTACACCTAGCAAACAAAAGTGTGCCAATTCAAAGATAGTTCTAGTAATTATGGTATTGAACTTTGATGGTTTAATATTATTGACAAGCTTCACCTCTACTCCATTCTGAAATACTGCTTTCCATTTAATACCAGTCAATCTACTCCTTCCTAATCTTGTGTAACTGATCCAAGAATTATCTCTGGAATTAGTGTTGCCCATCGATAACCATCTCAAGTAGTACTTATAATCCATGAAAAAATCATTGAAGCTGAATTGATTGGGGTTAAATAGAAAGGGGCTCACCAAGAGACTCATAATAGTAATCCAAAAATAAACCAAGGGCCACTTCCACATTGCTATTGAAGTATAAAGAATTAGTAGACAAGATATTGCTCCAAAATAGAGACTGGCATTAGCGAATCTCGTATAAAGAATAGCAAATGGTACCCTGATTGTTGCAAAACCTCTACCAGTAGCAATGTATCTTGCACCGCCAATAAACATATCGCTTACAAGTGATTCTTCGTAAATTCGGCAGACAAAAACTTCAAACAAAGGAGATAGTGATGCAAAATGTTTTCCCAATCTTGTTATGGACTTATATAACCCTCTTTCCATCAATTCCTGAATGAATAAAGGAAGAAATGCAATTGCAAATACGATGAATATAGATAGTATAGATCTCTCTAACCACTGAACAACAGGAATTAAGTTGTAGCACCCAACTGGCTTATGAGGGTCAGTTATTGGCCTATTCTTATCGTACTCGCATATCGTGCTTTCATTGGTAAGACCTGCAATATTGACACTCACAATAAGAAATAGCTTAATGGATAATATAATGAACACGTTGTTCAAGTGGAATCCTGGATGTGCATAGTAATATGAGAGAAATCTGTGGAGTGGCAACCTTGTGCTTAAGTAGAAGTGCTCTCTTGAAAGCATTTGCTCCGCCATCCCAGCTCCGATTTTAGTCGTGAAATTAAGAATTGAGCCAAATCCAAGATCTCTACCTTTACCACATTGCATGTATTCACAATGCTTGATCCTTCCACCTCTGCATAAAACAGTCATACCAGCATAAACATCTTCATTCAAATGTAACCCTTTTTGTGCCTTAGAAACTCCACCCCTTGTTGTCATAAAAGTGGTATTCAAGAAATCAGGATGGCCATAATGTAATTTTCCTCCAATATGAGCTAAAGTTCTGGCAAACAAAGTACCAAAAGTTTGCTCCTTTCCTGCGGCTACATCACCTAGAACTCCAATATTTTCAGAAAATATATACTCTCTAGTTCCGACGATGGCTACAGGATTAGAATAATCCTTAAGCTTTATTTCGTTTGAATAAGGATCTAAAGGTGGAGAATACTCGTCAAACTCTGCTAACATGCTTCTAATTTTAAGACACTCTTCAATATAGTTATCTTGGTTTGCATCCACCAATTGAATATACTCACCTCTGCTAAATATGATAGCATGGTTTTGGTTATCAGACTTACCATCACCCAATATAGGATCACCTGACAACTTGATTCTATACTTTGGGACTCTTTTACCACTCTCCAGTATTGGACAGCCACCATCAATCAAAACTGAATAGTAAACAAGTTCATTTGTATCTGAGTCTACTTCCCTTTCCAAATAAGCAATTTGCAACTCTGGGTATGCTCTCAATAAAAACTCTGTGTTCTCAACTTCATCAGGAGTGAAGTCTTCAAACCTTTGCATGGAAACTATCATTCTAAACTTCCTTATTGCCATGACTGCAGCTTCTTCTAATTTATCGTTGTCATCAGCGAAGTCTTCGGATGGGTTTTCAACATCGAACAAAAGTTTGATGGCTCTAGAATAATTCATAAATCCTGATACCGTACGGTACAAGGTTTGTGCTCTCAAGGAAGCCCAAATTCTAGTCCGTAAAATATACTCCGGAGTTGCAATCTTGAACCCAACTGAATAATAATGGAAATCATCTACCTTTTCATCAGGGGATAGCCCTGGGGAAGCTGAATCTGAGTCGAACTCTTGGGCTAATAATTTGGTATCTTTCACGAAGCATGCCCACTCTAAAGGATGAAGTTTCTTCAAATACTCTAACATTGTGATGTTCGAATACTGATCTTCTTCACGAATTATTTCACGAAGTGATAAAGTAATCTTTTCACTGTAATGAGGAACTAATACTGTAAATGTTGGCATAGAATGTATTGGACCAATATCCCTCATTGGGGTAGATAATGACTGTGCAAAGAAAGTAATACGGCGTTGAGCTTCATATTGATCATAGAATAGAGTTGATTTCGTAGTCATATCTTCTTGGGAAACAAAGAAAGCGGGCTCTTTCAATTGATATGGTTCTTCAGCATTTCCAGTGATAATTTGCTTATAGATCAATTTCTGCACATGCTCAATTGATAACAAGTGTTCTCTGTACATTGAAATCACAATAGAATTCCAAACTTGTGACACTAAATATTTCCCGTTTACCTTCCCATCGCCTGGAGTTGCAATTATTTTGGAGAAGATTCTTTTGGGTAATCTGGAAAAAATATTTCTCCAAGGGGTCCAAACTGAAACACCAATATAAAAGGATCTGAAAACTGAAAAGACGGTGTTGCAAACAATGTACCAAAGGTATGTGTCTAAAAAGAATAATACTAGATCAGTAATGAGAATCAACGCAAGAACAATTGTGGTCTGATAAGGACATAACCAATCTCCTAACCATTGATCTCCAGCACACCTGGTCATCTTCATGATACTTAATTCTCTCAATGGGTCCCTTAGTGACAAAGTAAGATAGAAATATGATTCTAGAAACTTTAAAAAAAACACTGTTATCCATAATCCAATAGAGGCTGCTTGCTCTGAACCTCTTAGATTGTAAAAGTTCAGAAGAAACACTCGATTTGGGGCAAATCTTCTGCTGTCTGTATTGATGGGATGAAATAGGTAGGCTAATGGGACAATCGAAAGGTAACAAACAGTCATTATGGAAATAAAAAACTGAACTGACGTAATCGCTAAACCATGTACAGTTTGTCTATTTATATGGGTGAAAAATAGAAAATAGACTGAAGGTCCAATATTGACAAGGAATAATAAGACTAACATATATAACCTCCTCAAGACAGGTTCAGCACCAGCGTACTTTCTTGGTATGAATGTAGCCTCGAATGTGACTGCAGCCAAACAGATCAATGAACTAAGTGCACCAGCTAGTGACATAACGGTAAATGTTGTTTGAGAGGTTGGCTTGTTATCAAGTGATGGGTTATAATTCAAAGTATAGAAAGTAGGAGCATTATAAGCGGTATAATACCAGAATACTGCCACATGGATAATCCATATACGGTTAAAATTGCTCAAAATATGAGACCAGCTCCTTGTTTCTCTGAAAGTTTTGAAGAAAGCCTTCTTCCAAATCACCTGGTTGAAGTAAACATACCTCTCTTCCGGAGGGATGTCAATGATCCTTGATTTGTTTTCCAAAACAATTCTTTCTAAGCCTTTCCCGTACCAAAATAACTGGTTCATGTCGTCATAACCTATCAAGTCCTTATGATCCTTGTTGTAGCGAATAAACTCTCCGTCATGGTTCCTAAAGGACTGATCTCTATAAAAATTATATATCGGGGTGATAGCATGATCAAGAAACGAATCAGTAGATCTTTCAAAAGGAGTTTCCAAATCCAAACTGAAAAAATAATCATTGCAACACTTATAGATGAAGCACAAGCATTCGGGCATAAATCTAACATTATTTGCTTCACCCCAGCAAAGAAGATAAAGTGAAATTTGAATAACACAATCAGTTGGTGTTAGTGAATTCATATTGTAATTCCATTTTTCTTCAGCTTCTTGGTAAGATGTCACTTTTAATAACTTATCTTTTGGTTGACCATTTGATTTCAAGTTTGCAAACCCAATTGTATCATCAATATCTAATTGGCAAGCAAAATACCACTTCCTAAAGTTTGCATTTATGCCTCCAATGTAATCTGCATGTATAGATCTTAAAGCTCTAACAGGGCCCATTCTTGAAGACCTTGAATCCAAGAGTCTCAAGAGATAGTCAAAAATATTCTTAGCATTGTCTAGTTGGAAACCAAAGACTGCGATCAATTGGATAAAGACCTCTTCAATATCTTCCCTTGGTAGAGGAACAGAGGGATCATCAGATGACCAAGAAGGAAAAGGATCAAATCTTTTTTCAGGAGAGTTATTTTCTAATAATGAAGTGGTACGATGGATATTCAATCCAGCACTGGGATTGTAAGAGCTATCTAATTTTCCAAAATCATTCCAACGGTCAGATTCAAGCTTGGGGGTTTTGAAGCCACTCAAGGGTAATGGGGCTGTGAATCCAGCTGTAAACCCAGGGGCTGTAAATCCAGGAGGCGTTGCATTTGCAGCGGCTGATATGTTAGTAAGCCATTCAATTCCTAAGAAAGAGGCATGGGGTAATCCATACTGTATGGTGAGGATGACTGCCGTTTGTCTTGATCTCGAAACGGATTCCCACTAAAGAATCCTTTCGCCATATTAATGAAGGGGATTTTACCAGGTGCACAAATATAGATTATTACGCGACGGCTGCAAATTATTTGAGAGCTTCGAGTGAGAAGCTTTGTAGGGAAGCTTTGAGGTGTGGGCTTGCCTTGGCATCGGTGTACTCTTGGAATGCATTGAAGCTGGATTACAATCAGAATTGTATGGTATTTGATAGTATCAGCATCATATAGTATCACATAGTGTTATATAGTATTATATAGTGCTATCTAGTGTTATAGTTTTATATACTATATATACCATATACAGTTTTACAATTATCGTTAATCTTCATCGGAACTATAGTCACTATCCGAATCTGGCAACGCATCTACATCAAGATAAGCAATAAGATTCGGGGTTTTGCCCTTCAATATCAATGAAGTACGTTTGACTTTGTTAGCTGTAGCCATATTTAAGATGGTTGCTTTTATTTTGGTAGGAGGAATTCCTGAGCTTAGTAGGCTTGCAGCTATTCCTGCAACAATGGGAGACGACATCGAAGTTCCCGTTAGAAGTTTAGGCTTATCAGTCGATAGGAAGTCTACACTACTTACCCCTTGTCCAGAGGCTAGGATATCTACGCATTCACCCCAATTTGAAAAGGTGGTGAAGCTATCATCTTTATCATCAATACTGCCAACAGTTATCGCTTTGGGGGCACTCCCAGGGCTTACTTTACAAGCATTAATTTTTGAATTGCCTGCTGCAACAACAACAATAAGACCAGATTCAACAGCCGCATCAATAGCTCCATTTAGAACTGGGTTTTTAGTAGCCCCCAATGACAAATTGGCAACTCCCAATTTACCATGCTTTTCTAAGTGATTGACAGTATACTCTAATGCAGCAATAATTGTACTTAAGGACCCACTACCGTCGGAACTTAATGCTTTCACCTCTATCAATCTAACATCTTTAGCTACACCATATGTGTTTGAGCCTATCAATCCTGCAACATGAGTACCATGTCCATTACTGTCTCCACTACCTTGTCCAGTAAAATCGTGGCCATGCGATGCTCTACCTTCAAACTCTGGATGTCCAATGTTAATTCCTGAATCGATTACATATGCATTTACCCTTCTTCCTGAGCCTTCTGAATCGTATAAGAAACTCCAGTCTTTTTTCAACCTCTTACGTTGGGAAATTCGACCTAAATGGCGAGGTGAATCTTCTTGCTCCATTACTTCCAAAGAATGGATCTCAATATCACGGCTCACCTCCGAAATATGGGGACAGCTTTTTAACCGTTCTAGGGCTGCTTTAGTAAAATCCCCTACAAATCCCTTGAATTTCCCAATCGAAAACGTCTCTTTAATCTTATCTCTCACCCTCAACTCTTCTGCATATTTAAGATCACTTGCGTAAAAGTCATCGAAAGTTTCATTCTCCTTTAAGGTGACAAAATATGACTCTGCTACTACTCTTGTGACAAAGTAAGTAACAAGGTATAAAATTCCTGGCACTCTCATGGTGTATTCGGAGTTATTTTTTGGAACAAAATTTTGCAACCACAAAAAATACGAGTGCAGAAAGATTTGTAGTGTAAAAGCCACTAGGTTGTATAACACGTGAGAGGGTCCCTAAGGAATCCCTAAGTGTCTTTGGCAAGCATTATGGAATAATTAATATGTATTTCATTTAAATTTAATAAACTATACAACTACTTAAATAACTTGGCTTTCTCTTCTTCGGACAAAGTCGAGATATAATCGTTAAGAATGGCAGTAGCACTCTGTGGGTCGTTCTTTAATAATTTTCTAATAGTATTGAAAGATTTTTCGGATTTCAATTCAGCAAGTTTCAATTGTAACTTGGCATGATTTTCTTCTATCCAAGTACTTACAGCTTTATCGTCCTCATAATCGACGGCCGGCATCCAACTCTTCAATCTAGCAACTCTTTCGAGCTTATTATCATTTTCGAGTTGTTCTTTGAGTAATTTCAAACAATACTCCTCATTAAGACGACGGCGTAAACGCCAGAAGAAAAATCTTCTTGCATCTACCCACTCAATCTCTTTTCTAATTACTCCCTTGGCCAACATACGACCAGATCTATCATGTAAATCAGCAAACTGAACTGAAATTTGAGCATAAATAGGTAATAAACGCTTCTCTCTGGCTGCAATCTCAGTTGTTAACTTAGAATGTTCTTCAGGCGACAATTCCTCTTTCAATTTAGCTTTCATTTCGGCATACTTGGTATCCAACCTCAACATTGTGGCTAATAATTTGTCACGTCTGTATTTAATACCAACCATACCTTCAGGCTCCAAAACACCAGCTCTGGAGTCGACGTCGGCATACATCTCCATGAATTCTTCGTTGATGGTAGGATCTACAACGACCCATGAACCACCTCTGAGTTCACCATTTGGTGGGATATAAGTGAATATCGGTTGTTTGAAATCAACTAGAGCATCGACAATAAAAGAACCATACTTAAGAACTTCATTGTACATATCACGTTGACCACCAGAGAATCCTCTCCAGTTAGCTAAAATCATTAATGGCAAGTTTTCACCATTGTTGAAATCATTGATAGCTTGAGCAGTCTTGAATGCAGAATTAGGATACCACACTTGACCTGCTTCTTGGATTTTAATTTCAGTGGAATCTGGATTGGCAGGATCAGCTGGAATGATGTTATCAACAGTTCTATTTTCAACTCCAATAACACCCATTGGAATACCACCAAGACGAGCTCTACCAACAACAACACCCTTTGCCCAGCCTGATAAAGTCTCCTGGAAAGATCCTTTATCGAATAACCCATATTCGAAATCACCGTTCTCCAATTCCTTACCTTCAATCATCCAACGAACGTCATAAGGTTCGTTCTTTGGCGGATAGTAGTCGATGTCTCTGTCCCATGTATCTTCATTCTCTAAAATTGGAACAGGAACCCCACGCTTAGATGGGATATAACTCATCCAATCCATTATCTTCAAAACACCGGCATAATCATCAGAAGCAGTCAAGTGCGAAACACCATTGTTGTACATGATTTGAGTACCTCCCAACTGTAAGTTAGAAGAATACACCTCTCTTCCTAACAACTTATTAATAGCTGGAGCACCAGTCAAGATTATAGGTTGACCCTCAATTTGAATGGCTCTTTGGCCTAATCTTACCAAATAAGCACCAATACCAACAGATCTACATGTAACCAAAGTGATAGTGAAAATATCCTTGTAAGCCCTGGAAGTGGCACCAGCTATTAAACCAGATCCTCTAAGACACTCGACACCCAACCCGTCTTCAGCTCCAACAATGGACTTTATAACGTGTCTTACTTCACCGTTGATGACACTTCTTTCGGTAACAACTGAATCATCTTTACCTTGTTTGGCCAAAACCAGCTTGTCTTCCTCAGTCAAATACAAGTATTGGAATCCTTTATCAGGGTTACCCTCAACATTCCAAGCCACTTTAAACAATGGTAGCAATTCTTCAGCAATTCCAATTCTAGCACCGGAGTTAGCAGAAAGATAGATTCTTGGAATTCCAAGCTCTCTAGCCAATTCAGTACATTTATTGAAATAGTAATCTTCTTCAGGGCCAAATGAACCAATCTTGTGAGTAATATCGTTAGCAATGATAATGAATTGACGACCTCTTGGGTATTCGGGAGTCTTAGCGGTTACTTGGAATCCTACCATACCAATTTTATTGGCACCAGGATCTCTATCAACAGCGGTTAACTTCCCGTTATCATCTTGAATCAATTCCAATGAAGTGAACACATCCTTAGGAACCTTAGTAGTCTTGGAAACATTTTTCCATTGAGCAATAGTTGCTTGGCGGAACAATTCAGGGAAATCATAAACAAAGGTAGTACCCATGTTATGTGCCTTATAACGCTTTGGTTGTAATGATTCTTTGACTGGGTAAGGGGTAGAAATCGGTCTCAAATGCATGGAACCTGGTTGTCCTATAGACTTGAAAACCCATTCATTCTTAGAATTCTTGACTTCCATGTATAATTCGGACTTAACAACATAACCGGAGACATTGTTGATAATAGCTCTCAAAGGGAATGAATTACCAGTGGTTGGGTCAGTGCAGAATATTCTAATTTCGGCACCAGTGACTCTCAATCTCCATAACCTTCTACCAAATCTTTCTAAGAATGATCCAAATGCAGCTTCAACTTCTTCTGGTAAGACATTGAAGACGGCTGAAAAGTTAATAAAAATATGGTTAAGATCAGAGTTGGATGTATCAATTATCTCCAAAGCATCTAAAATATCTGACATCAATCTATTGGACTCTGAGATTAAATACTCACTAATGCTGATATCGTCTCTGATAACACCAGTCCTGATAATACCTCTGGTAAGGAATCTCTTATCGCTTGGTGCGTTCTTACCTATGGCCTCGTAAACGTGAATATTTCTGTTGTCAGTAAAAATAGGTTTGATGTCAAAATTGTCTAATCTTCCCAATTCCAACTGGAAAGCTAACGCTGGGTCGATATGACGAATAACCTTATTCTCGATATAATCTGGAGCAGTGAAAGTATAGTATTTTGGATAAGTACCAACGGTGTTAGCAAAAACAAACGTAATACGACGAACAGAAGCATTCCTAAGGTCATCTTTCAAATCTTCAAGGATTTCATGGACTTTGTCTAAGATCTCCTCTTCTGAAATATATCCATCAACACTCTTAACAATTACATTGAATACATTGACATAGTTGACGGTGCTTCCAGCAACATTTATGCTTACACCTGGAACTTGAAGTCTGTCCAAGCCTGCATTGATCATGTCATCTGCATCATCTAAGTGCTCACATGGTACCAAAACACCATGTCTTGGATGCTGTTCGGAATTGTCTTCAACAACAAATGACAAGTCAGATACGGAAGCAGTTCTATTCATATTGTTAGATGAGTCGGTATTCTTGGATTGTTGAATGGCACTAAAATGTGATGAACTAAGACTTGGTAAATTGAATTGCCAGTGAATAACAGGAAGCCTATCATGGAAATGGTATGAAATTGGACCTAAAGAATAGGCTCTATAGGCTCTCCTAACATAAGTTTCAGCGGCAGCCATAGCTACCCATTCGTCAGAATTAGTCAAAAATTGTGGCAAGACATCAAAAACTGTATGCTTAGAATCAACAACCTCCTGGATAATATCTAACCTAGGCTCCTTATGTTTAGCATAAATCTCTCCATAAGAGGTTTGCAAGACAGAAGATCTTAAGATGTGTTCTAATTGATCTGATCTTTCTTGAATAGAAGGTAATGAGCATTGGATCAATATTTCTCTTGCTTTCAATGTAACCTTGG
Source organism: Yamadazyma scolyti (assembly GCA_003707025.2). Taxonomy (NCBI): domain Eukaryota; kingdom Fungi; phylum Ascomycota; class Pichiomycetes; order Serinales; family Debaryomycetaceae; genus Yamadazyma; species Yamadazyma scolyti. Next base: position 190,190 of record PPMW02000014.1, on the reverse strand, counting down.
TAGTACCTTTTGTATCTAATTCAACAACATTTTTCAATGCCTCTCTAATATCATTAGCAACGTTTGAAGATGACTGCAACAATGGTTGGTACTCGTTAAGAATTGCCAAAATCAAGTTGTTCTTGGCACTAACTTGAGAGTGGGATAAAACAATTCCTACAACCTTTTCCAATTCTGATCTGTATTGATCTCTCAATTTCAATATGATGTCGTCTTCTCTAGTATGGTGACCAGAAAACAAGCTTTCAACTTCGTAGTACTTGTTAATCAAATTAGCAAAGAAGGCGTATTCATGTTCAACTAACCCATTTTGGTATCTGGTTGCTACATCAAGTAAAGGACTGACTATTTCCTGTAAGGTTGAATCGTCATTACTCTCTTTGATTGTCTTTTGAATTTGTTTGAGTATTTGACGGGCTGGGAAATCGGCTCCTCTGCTATGAGTTCTTTCAATCAAAAGTGTCAATGACTCATCCAATTTAGGAGGTAATCTAGAATGCAAGGCGGAAATTTGAAGAGTCCATTCTGAATATGGTAACTCTTTATCTCTCAATACCAGCATTATATCCTTCAAGGTAGAATTCATGACATCAGCGTTATGAAATCCATTCAAAATATGGTTTAAAATAGCAGAAAAGTATCTAAACTTATGAATTGGCTTAGTACCTTGGACCAGCGGAGCTCCCAAGTCAGGCAATGTACCAGTGAATGGGACTGCCCGTTTGACCTTAGAAGGATCATCTAAAGATAAACTAGCCAAAATCTCACCAGCATCTAAAGTGGAACCTGTCTGTTTGATTAAAGTAATCACACCGTCAACTTGTGTGATTAACGGCATGCACATTTTCATAACTTCAACTTCAGCATATGCTCTACCAGCAGTAACATGGTCTCCACTCTCAACCAAATACTTCACCAATTTACCTGGTGAAGGAGTTCTTAATTGAGATGGATCATTTTCCACTTCCAATAAGCAAGTCTTTCCGTCAACAGATAATCTAGTAGCGGAGGCTTCTTCTTTCCAGTAAACTGAGTGAGTTTTACCACCAATTGAGACTAATAATCCTCCATCAGACAATGGTCTAATACCAACTGTTACCTTGTTACCCGTTAAGTATAATGTATAATACTCATTAGAAGACTTGGTAGCAGTGAAGTTGTACTTCTGACCCTCATAAATAAATTCAATTTCGAAATTATTCTTCAATAAGTTCTTATCTGGAACTTGACCTTTCTCTAACGATGTGAGGTACTCTCTCCTCTCCTCGTGTGACTTGATGTGCGCCTTTGTAACTGCACCACATACAACAGCAATGATAGGGTCAGGTCTTTCTGCGGTCAACTTCTTGGAAATCAATTCATCCAACCAGCCGGTAGTTATAGTGTTATCTTCAAAATCTGGAGTTTCCAATAATTTAATCAAATATTCAATAGTAGTTCTGAAGTCACCTCTGATGGATAACTCCTTCAATGCAACAACCATATGTTTTCTTGATGCTTGACGATTTTCACCCCAAGCAAAAATGTGACCGAATTGGGAATCGGAAAATGAATGGATAGACGATTGGTTAGACACAGAGAAATAACCCCAGACGTTCGAGGAAGATCTGAAATTAAGGTCGTGCAAAGTACCCCCACTTGGCTTGAATCCTTCACCAGGATCCTCTGAAGTGATTCTACAAGCAGTGGTATGACCTTTGGGAACAGGGCGTCTCTGAACAGATAATGAGCTTTCCTCTTTGAACTCAAAGTCAATTTCAGTAGAGGTGTGAACATCGACACCATACATGGTTCTGATATCTCTGATTCTATGCATAGGAATACCCATAGCAATCTGTAACTGTGCAGCTGGTAAGTTAACTCCTGTAACCATTTCAGTAGTAGGATGCTCGACTTGTAATCTTGGATTTAACTCCAAAAAGTAGAACTTATCCTCCAGATGGGAATATAAGTATTCTACAGTACCCGCAGAGACATAACCTACCAATTTACCTAATCTTACAGCAGCATTTTCCATTTGGTGGAAAGTTTCCTTCCTTGCAATAGTGACCGGAGCTTCTTCGATGATCTTCTGATGTCTTCTCTGTACAGAACAATCTCTTCCAAATAGCGAAATATTTGTACCGTACTGGTCAGCTAATAACTGGACTTCCAAGTGTCTGGCATCGCCTGCTAATTTCATGATAAAAATAGGTGAACCGGGTATTTCATTAGCAGCTTGGTTATATAATTCAACAAAATTTTCTTCGCCATCAACTTTTCTGATACCTTTACCACCTCCACCCTCGGAGGCCTTAACCATGACTGGAAACCCAATTTGCTTGGCTTTCTTCAACCCATCTTGGGCATCAATACAACAACCTTTAGCGTAAACATCATCAGAGACGGACACCAAGTTTGTTTTTTTGTCAATCTTGACTTCATTTACTCCAGTACCAGACCATGGGATACACGGTACTTCGGCATGCTGTGCAACGATGGTGGAGCTGATTTTATCACCTAATGATCTCATAGCATTAGCTGGAGGTCCGATAAATACTATTTTTTTGGGAGAGTTTGCCAACATTTCTGGTAATAAGGGATTTTCTGAAGCATGTCCCCAACCAGCCCACACAGCATGGGCATTATATCTTTCGGCTATTTCAACAATCAACTCTACATTGGCGTAGTTATTGTTATTAGTTCCCCCAGGGACATGAGCACACTGGTCAGCCATCCTGATATATTCAGCATTAGCTTCCAAATCCTCTGCAGTAGCCATAGCTATGAACTGAATTGCTCTGTCATCCCCAAAAGTTTCGTATGCCCATTTTCTGACAGATCTTATTTCTTTAACTGCTGCGATACCATTATTGGCAATCAAAATACGGGAGATAACGGTATGACCTTGGTGGCTCTTGACAAAATCTGTGACCTTGCCTGGCTCAGCAACTTCAACAGAGTTTAACCCTCTGAAATTAGAGGGTAATGCCTTATGTAAATCACGATAATCTTTAGATGAGCTAGTAGATATTGACATAGTTGTATATCTGGTAGTTCGGAATAAAACTCGTGGATTGTGGTATGTAAATGTTGTTAAACTTCGTTTAGCAATAAAAGGTCTATATAGTCGTGTGTTAGTATGGAATATTCGTATGGTGCAGCATGCACTCATATAGTTTTGGAAATTTCCGTATTTTTGAATGCGTATGTTGGGGACTGTATATAACCAGCCATCGGCCAATTATAAAGTGACTGGAGGAGGCAATATAAGTAGACAATGTCACTAGTTGCTAGACTAGTGGTATGGATGGTTGATTGAAATAGTTCGTGGTGATATATGATGATCTCAAGGTGCTATTGTTCCCGTATAAGTCTATGTTATACTCGTCTCATCGAGTAATATATTGGGTGAAACCACAGACAACAATTGGCATTGAAGGCAAGGACAAGAGCAAATAGGAAAGATCCAATGCTATACTTCAGCAATCAGATAATAAAACGTACCTTAATGTAATTATTCAAACTCAGAATTAATTAAAAATGTTAGATGGAAAACCCAAGATATTTATTGATCCGATTTACACTTCTCAATGTTTTACTTTTACCACCAAGAAGACGCTTTTGATCCGGCACACAAGCCCCAACATTTAAAAAATTGGGCCAAAATTCTATACACAGATTTTTTATAGATGCAACCATGTTGACGTAAAACATGAGGTCACCATCTAGATTTTCGACTGCCAGGTAATATCTCTACACAAAAGTGTTAAACTAAATTGTAATATGTATATTCATACTCCATATTGTACAAGCCATGATAGAGGAATTATGTAGAGGTCGTATGGTCATGTATAAGCGTCTTTTCAGAGCCCCTGCAGTCAACTGCTTCCAACTCTATCGAACCATTTTACTCCTCGTACACTTTCACTTATGATATATGCCATATGATTCGCCCAACAAAACAAAATTTTGTGTCGGATGCTTATGTCATGATATGTCAATTTAAGAAGATTTTCAAATATGCTGCAAAATAAAAGTTATGATGGTAGAGAAGCAGAATTTTCTTTATACTACTATGTCAAGAATCAACGTTATTGATCAAACATTCAGCGTTAAGTTATTTACTGATGAAGAGCTTAGACAATTGCAATTGGTTGAACCTCCTCTAAAGAAAATTATTAGGCTAAAATCTATGAGATTACCATCGACAACTGCTACACTCTACTTGAAAAAGGAGTTGCCTACTTATATTCCACCATCTGAGGACAAGTTTCTGATGTTGGACTATTTTATGGATTTACCAGAAAATATCAAAAAGCCCGTCTTACCAATGTATGCAACCAACACTCAATTGTGCAATTATCTTCATAGGAATTACATGTATCAGCAATATGTTCGCCTTCAAGTAAGAAGACAAAGACTGTACTATCACGGTTATCAGATCAATCTTGAAAGAGCTAATTTGAAACATCATTATGATGCTGGTTTAAGTAAGGCATTATCAATAAAACGTTAACTAATTTAATATATACTATTTGAAATAAGTACTTAATTCAACGCATACTCATACATTCAGCTTCTCTTGGCTTTGATCTCTACCGTCCACTAATAAGTTTTCCTCGTGATCCACATTAGGTTTATCAGATGGATTTTCATTGATAATCAAGTGCTCTTCGTCATTATGAAGACCGGCATGCATGTAAGGCATAGTCTTGGCAATGTGAACAACTCTCCATGGTTTACTGATCGGCGTTTGGTTAAAGATAAGATCCATTTCTTCCAATGTTCTACCCTTGGTTTCAGGGTAAAATATGTATAATACAGGTACGATTAAGAAGTTTATAGCTGCAAAGATAGTGTAGGTGTAAGGTCCAATACTTTGGAAACAAATTGGAGTTATCATGACAATCAAAAAGTTAGAAATCCAATTACAAGCAGTGGAGATAGCAGACGATGGCGCTCTGATTTCCAACGATGATAATTCCGGTGGTAACAACCACATTTCAGATAAGAATGCAAAACCAAAGAAGGTGTTGAAACCAAACAAAAAGATAGCAGCAACCACTGGAGCACCATCATGCTTTCCACCATAATCCGGAGATGAGTAGTAAACAGAAATTGTTAACACAACCATACAAAGGCACTGTCCTGCAGAGCCGAGAAGCAATAATGGTCTTCTTCCCCATCTATCAATAAACAAAATGGGAACCAATCCTGCTATGAAATACTCGGTACCATTACAAGCAGCTAAGATTCTGGAATCCAAGGGCTCCAAGCCAAGATATTCTTCAAAAATAGTTCCAGCATAGTAAGTAATCAAGTTAATACCACAAATTTGTTGAATCAACTGTGCCCAACTGGACAAACACAATCTATGGAAATGTCTCTTTGGACCCTGAGTAAATAAGATTTTAACGTTAAAAGTTTCGTCACCTCCTGCTTCACGTTCAATAGCGATAGACTTTTGAATTTCATCGATTTGTTCATTGATGAAATTATCGTTAGCTGGCAAATCTTCCAATGCAGAAAACACCCTTCTAGCTTCTTGAACATTACCCTTCTTCATCAACCATCTTGGGGATTCTGGCATCTTCATTACAAAAGGAATGATAAGAATTGGAAAGATAATCTGGAATGCAATTGGAAATCTCCAAGAAACAGAGCTGTGGCCTTCGATGTCTCTAGTGAAGTAGAAAGCAAAATCGATCCAGTAAGAAAGTGCAATACCACCAGCAATAACGGCACCTTGGAACACGATTATTTTACCTATAAACGTTAGTAATTGTTGCAAAACTCACATGGAACTTTTTCCATAAAAATTTCCACTGAAGAATCCACTTGCCAGTGGAAGTGATTAACATACCTCTTGAAGCCCTACCATTTACCTTACTACATTCAGATTGGTAAACTGGGACAGTACTTGTGATGAGCCCATTGCCCACACCGGATACGACTCTAGCAATAGCTAAATGAACGACATGGAAAGCTGTAGTTTGTAAGATGGCTCCAACAATCATGATGACGGAACCCCAGAAAATTAACTTTCTTCTACCCATTGGATCACTTAACCAGATGACAGAAAGAGCACCAAACATACATCCAATTTCATAAATACCAATAACAACACCTTGCTTACTTGCAATAGTAAGATCACCTGGGTTTTTAGCCGTGTTAATCTCGGGGAAAACATCATTAAAGGCTGGAAGAGTCAAAAGACTTCCCATAACACCTTGATCATAACCAAAAAGTAAGAAACCAATAGTACAGATCAAAGCAACAGCGAAGTTCAACCTATCACCTTTTAATCCAAGGTAGGAATATACTTCGCTGTCATCTGGGCTTAGCTGTGGCTCCACGTCGTTTTCCAACTTAATGTTCTTCTCTGAATCTGAACTCATAATTGATTTGAAACAGGAAATATACCGGGTATTTATAGTTCTGGCTCGACTTACTCCACATTCTTTAAGCTCTGTAGTACGGAATTGTTTTAAGCAAACAATGATGTAATAAGAAAAAAAAAAAACTTACTCAAAACCCGGGGGATCTTTGTCGTGGCTAATAATGAGTACTAACCATCCTATACGATACGCATTATTCGTCTTCAGGCCAGATGTTGGTCCAGATTGTTATACCATTAGTGTGATAGTTCTACTTGTGCTCCATGCTGTTCCTTCCCGTGTTTGGTACCCCAATTCTTACCCCAAAACGATCGGCAAGCATTACCAATTTGAAAAAAAATCCCCAATTGAGCCCCCCCAATGAGAATAATATTTCGGAAGAAATACTACTAAAACCGGGGAACAAACCGACGAGTAGCAATTTCGTTGTTGTATTGTATCGTGCACAGCCTTGCATATGAAACAGGTACGAAGTATGTTTAGTATTCGCTAGAGTAGAGACGATGTATTCTTGTTGTAGACCATTTTAGGCTTTACGTAGCGTTAGGAAGCGTTAGGTATCGTTAGACAAAGAGTAGGTGGAACATGCTAAGAGACTACTAACTTATGGAAGAAAGGAACAACTAGTTATTAATTGGATTGGCGCACCCATAAATAGATTGTAAAATGGAATCATCGTTAAAGATTTCCTAATTCGTAATGTCTCCAACTTGCTTTACCCCACTCGAGGTTTTTGCGAGCGCTTAGCAAACTACCCTTCTAATGAACAATAAAAACCATCTATACCGCTATATACGACTTATTTATGTCTTCTACTTTATGTTTATGGACCCAAGCTTCATTTATACCCTTTTTTTTGCTCTGAAAGCGTTTTTATTCGACGGATATAATTATATTCCATGCCTCAAAGGCCCCTCTCTTTCCTGCATAAGACAGTGGGGCGGAATGAGTTTCGGTTTCCCCAGTTTTATCGCCCCACCTTCTTCGGAAGACGTATAAACTGGAGAACCAAAGGCTACTATGCTTTTTACTTGGAGATCTAGCCCGATGAACTGTAACGGATATCGGGAAAATAAGAAGCCGGTGTTAAGGATGAATATCTTATTTTCTTAACCCTGTAACAAGTCAAAAGATTTGACCCGTAAAACTATGAATAAGGTCAAAGCATGCTAGACTTTCTAGTTATTTTATATATACATTTCATATTACCTTTTATATAAATCTCGATATCCTAATGTCAGATCTCGTTTAACTTTTACCCGATAAAGTAATGTTCACCGCTTAATGCTCACAGGCCAAGGCTCACCACCGCCAAGGCTCACCGCCGCCAACTGACTCATCACCTCCTCTAAATTAGCTGCCCTTGCTTTATGAATTATTCCGACCGTAATCCCACATATTCTTTACGGGATTGCATTGACCCCAACAATGTCGTCATAGAGTTCACTGAAGCTTGGCAACAGCGCAACTTCCTGCCTCGCCCAACTGTTAGCACAATTCTCCCTTTCCATCCCAGCAAACTCACAAAATATATACCAAACCTTCATCCATAACAACCTTGAATATCTGCCCCAGTTAATTCTTAACTGCTGCTTTAAGCCTATTATAGCTTGCGTCCGGGTAACTGAAATTCTAGTTCGCAAAAGACCAAAAAAAATTTTCAATTTTCATAGAGAAGATGAATTGGTTATTAGGAGGAGGAACTAGTCAGCAAAAGAACGATTTGGGATTTGACCCCAAAGAGGTTAACGATGTAAGCAGTTTTTTGAACCAACCAGGTATTTTTGACAGTAAAAGATTGCACCCATTAGCGGGATTAGATAAGGGAATAGAGTACTTAGATTTAGAGGAGGAACAATTAACTACGGTTGAAGGTGCACAAGGATTAATACCATCAAGAAACTGGACAGATGATTTATGTTATGGTACTGGTACCGTCTACTTGTTAGGTTTAGGTATTGGTGGAGCCTACGGTTTACAGGAAGGTGTCCAAAACTTGCAATCAACTATGTCATCAAGATTAAAATTGAATACTGTATTAAATCATATTACTAAGAGAGGTCCTTTCTTGGGTAACTCCGCCGGTGTTTTGGCCATAATCTATAACTTAATTGATTCATCGATTGATGCCATCAGAGGAAAGCACGATGACCTTAATTCTGTCACTGCTGGTGCATTGGCCGGTGCGCTCTTTAGATCAAGTGCCGGTGTCAAGCCTATGGGCTACTCAACCGCTTTGATGGCAGGTGCTGCAGGTGTATGGTGTGGTCTTAAGAGATTATTACAATAAGGTAATAGAGTAAATAGCATAGTTAATGTTCTTGTGTATAGCAAAATCTTTTGTACATTAAGTTTTTATCACCTTGTTTGGCGAATCGTCTGTTTCTAACTTTCTTTTGAGAGTGTATGCTGTCTCCGCTACTACCGGAGGAATTACTTCCGGGAAATCGTTCTTTAAATTTATAGGAGGGATTAAATCTATTCCCAAATCGGTTTCGGTGGTTTTATTCAAAATTATATCTTTCCATGCATTATACTCATCAATGGACATTATTCTGTCCTTTTGCAAGAACTTGAACTTTAATTTCCCTATAACATTATCATCATCGAACTGAATACTTTGGGCTAAATTGAGCATTTCTTCATTGGATTTTAATCTTGAAAACATCTGGTAATATTTAGATTTGGAAGGCAATTGGTTTAGAAGAATATATTTTGTGTTTGAGGGATGATTATTGAATTTCCAGCATATCTTTAAAAACTCCAAAATAGCTTGATTCCAAGGTAATGGTCTCAAGTTGAAAACTGTAGGATTGGCTTCTGCGCTTTCTGCTATCATACAACCTATTTGACTGCCATATTTAGCCTTCAAGTTGAGTGCGTCTAGTTTATTCATCATATTACCATTAATTATGAAACTAATATTATAACTGTGTACTAACAGAATGATCTCCGGTAAATAGTTATGATTTGGTACTTCTCTATTTCTCATTTGTCTAGTTCTACAGTGCAAAGTAAGATTCTTTATACCGGTTTGACAAATCTTATCTATAAGGTCTAATGATTCTTGTTTATCATTAAGTAGTCTTATCTTACAGCTTATGGGTTTATTATTAGGATTCCCTACTTTCTCTACCAAATTACTAAGAATGTCACATAATAGTTTGGAGTTAGAGAGTAATGCAGCCCCCATACCTGAATGGACTGAAAAGTTTTTAGGACACCCACAATTCAAATCAATTCCATCGACGTCATCAATAACTTTTAAACCTGCTTGAACTGCAACTTCTGGATTGGCAGATCCCATTTGGAAGATCAATTTCCCTGTTTCCAATGGTTTATACGTGTTGAAAATCACCTTTCCGTTAGGATCAAGATATTCTATGGTATTTAACTGTTGGTTAAACTTTCTAGTACAAGTGTTAATTTTCTTATCAACAATTTCTGGAGACCATACTAGATCTGCTCCATACCTGAGGGCAAGTAATCGTGTGGGAAGCTCTCCGCTTCGCACCATCGGTGCTAGTACTAGCTTACCAGTATAGTTAACCATTAGTCATTTTCCACTGCCTCAAATTATTTAAGAGCAGAGTCGTGTGTAGGACAATGAGGTTGAGGTTGTCGTGTACTTTTGATAAAACGGTCATGGATGGGTGGTACGGGTCGTGGATTTCAAGAGTCGTGGATTTCAAGAGTAGTAAAATATCGGCAGATGGGGATGACGGAATATGGGAGGACAGACACAGGGTCAAATCTAGGCGAGTCAACAAGACAAAGGTAGGGCTGAAAACGCGACGTTTATAGTTAAACAAAAGAAAGCGATAAGAAAACAATGGGTCACGAAAAACTTAAAATAAGTGCTGCTTTTAGATTTGCAACAGCAGACATGGTGGTGTTCAACTGAAAATACCAAGAGACGGAGTAGTGATCTATAGTTGATATAGTTACAGTAAACTCTTGAATAAATCAATCAAATACTGATAATTATTAGGATCTTGGCAAGATAAGAAATACCCCATATAATAGTACCATTGTACAGGACCAATCATCGAAAGTTTAAAACAAATCAAAAAGAAATTACGGAATTCCAGATGAAATTAGTCACGAAATACACCAAATTTTCTAACCTATCAATGAATATCGTATTAACTATATCATCTATGTTTATCTTGCTTGTCATTTATCATGATGGTACCTCCGGTAACCGGTCACTTAAAAAAAATTCATGCTGTATTCGTGCGCAGACCATCAAATATTTTGCATCAATTGAGATGAGATAGTTGTAGACCCTTTAATGAAGAACAATAGACCTAACCGAATAAGTCTAAGAATTCACAACAAACTACCCCAATCTCTATGTGTTTGTTTGTTACTTCAATCCATTATTCATGGCACATATCACGTATTATTTCCCTTTTTGTACCAGCATTTCTTTTTTCCAAGGCGACATTAAAAAAAAAACCAAAAAAGAAATTCATGTTTATAGAATTAAAAAAATTTTATAAAACTCATCTGCTGCTCAAATTTTGTGTTTATTATACAATTATGTCGTTAATTTATCATCCAATGGCTAAAACATATCCCTTAAATAAATCAATTGATCCTAGAATTGATGATGGTTGCTTAACTCCTCAAAATCAACATCTTGAGAACAAGACTGGTAACAGTAGCTTCACAAATCATAATGTTACACAGTCTATCAAATTAGATATGTTATCACCACCATTATCACCATATCAAAGAACTGAAATATCAATTGACAAATCAGTTGTTAAGAGCTATTTACCTAACAAGCCTTACAGCTTAGAAAACTATAAAAGTTATGAATTGAAGTTGAATCCTTGGTCTGATTTGAAGAATTATAAGTCTAACCAATTCAAATTTTTAAATAAGTATAGTATCATTAAGAAAAAAGAATCCCAAGAAAGAAGCACCAAGGAAAGAGCTGTAAGAAGAAGAAAGTACAATACTAATAGTTTTATGGATCAGAATTCTGATTCTAATTCTAATGACGATAATAAGGTAAGGACAAGAAGGATCATAAAAGAATCTAATAATGATTTAAATGATAAAGCTATTACTCCTGTGTCTCCAAGAAAGAAAAAGACAAACATCCAACAACAACAGCAAAGCTTCATTGATGAGAATATCCCAGATTATTCTCCATCAATTGACACTTTACCTAATAATGCCAAATGTTTGAAGATTGATTGGAAAGGTCAACCAATGGATTTATCTGGAGATCCTAATATGGACAAATTGCACCCTGGTGAAGTTACTTTAGCTTCAGTTTTAAGATTACCCTGTAATGTATACTTGGATTCAAAAAGAAGATTATTTTATGAAAAAGTTAATCGTTTCAAAGCTGGTATGCAATTCAGAAGAACGGATGCTCAAAAGGCTTGTAGAATTGATGTTAACAAAGCCTCCAGATTATTTGCAGCCTTTGAGAAAGTGGGCTGGTTAGATGATCATCACTTTGAAAAATATTTATAAAGAGAAGTTAAAAATACTTCCATTGCATAAGATCTGTATAAGATAGAAAGAAATTATAGGAGGATTGGGAACTTGTACTGCATTTGTACATTATTGCTGTAGACTATTGGTATATAGAGAACGGTATTATTATTGGTTTGGTTTGGTTTGGTTTAGAGTTGGTTTAATATATGTGTATTATTTTTTTGTTATTCTTCGCTGTTATTTTTTTCTTCGGTTCTTTTTTCTTGTTCTTTGTTCTTTTTCGCAGCCACTGATAACGATGATACGGCTGAATGGTGCTCTAGGAAGGTTATATTTACGTTTGGGGATTTGAGTCATAGCATACAAACAACCACAACTTCCTATTAATTTTTTTGGACGATATGAGGTTATTGTTATTCTTTTCATAAGGTACTTTCTTCTCCATGATAAGTCAAAATCTGTACAAATCCATTTACATCCATAATCGAAGACTAAGCGTAGTTTCATAATATTACCCTGCTCTGGATCGAACTGCCATTTATTCCACTCTCGAATTGACATTATTCAAATTGGCCCAAGATATGGTTGCAAGATATCTTCTTCTAATAGCCGAATAACGCGCAGCAAAAAATGCAATGAAGTTCAGTATTCCTAGCAAAAAGATATTTGATGGATCTGATCTTACGGCATTCCATCGATCTATTGCATATCAGAATCTTCAAGATTCAATAAGAGTCATACTTGAACTCGTTAAATCAAAAGATATACCCAAAAATGTGTTGAACTTAAGTCTTGTGACTCGTCAATCTAGTAAGATTTCCTTGCCACCAGTAGCATATAATGATTATACACCAGAAATCCACAATGTAAAGGTTGTCTTAGATGTTTTAGCTCATTTTGATAATTACATTGATCAATGTCCCCCTATTGAAGGTCCTAGAAGATTTGGTAATTTTGCATACAAGACCTGGTATGAGAAGATGGAATCCAATGGTATTCACAAGTTGGATTCATTGGAAATTACGAATGATAAGTCAGGATCTCTTACAGAGTTGAGTTATTATTTATCACATTCATTTGGCTCTAATATAAGGTTGGATTATGGTACGGGACATGAATTGTCATTTGTTGCATTCATTGGCTCTTTATTAAAGTTTGATCTCTTACCAGGTATCGATGGTACAGATTTGTTGGTGATCTTTGCTAAATACTATGACTTGGTTAGGAAACTCATAATATTATACAATTTAGAACCTGCGGGATCCCATGGAGTTTGGGGCCTAGATGATCACTTTCATTTCATATATATATTAGGAGCTGCCCAATTCAATGATCCGGTTGCTAAAGTAGTGCCTCCTGTTAGTAAATGTCTTAGTGAATCCGTCATTTCTGAATACCTGGATATCAATTTTTACATTAATGCCTTAGCATTCATAAGAAAAATCAAAACTGGTCCTTTTAATGAACATTCCCCTATTCTTTTTGATATTCACAATTCCGTCAGTTTATGGAAAAAGGTTTTGTCTGGACTACTTAAAATGTACCAGGTCGAAGTTCTTAGTAAATTTCCTGTCGTTCAGCACTTCTGGTTTGGGGGTGTTCTTTACCCATGGAAGGATGAAAATAACAGGGGGTTACCAGTAACTTCAACCCCATCGGAAAGTGACAGCATGAAGAAAACGAATGTTGATGTGCCTATGACCGCTGCACCGTGGAAAATTAACGAAGCCTCATCTAGAGGTATGATACGCCCAAATTTAAGATAGTATATATATATTATTACTTTCTAAAATTGAAAGTAGATCTACATAATGGACATGTACTGCTTCCGCTACTCTTAAACCACTTATACAAGCATGCAGCATGGAACTTATTGTTACAGGTGGAACATGTTTTGGAAGGTAAGGAATGGTCTTGGTGTAAGATAGAATAGCAGATGGCACATTCTTCGAACCCTGAGAAATGCAAATCGACATTTCTTTTGAACACTTCAATAGCCTCAAGTATAGAACCATTAGTTAATGATATTACCCTTTGAGATGATAAAAGCCAAGCTCTCCATTCATTCTCTTTAAGGCCTATTCTCTGTGGGCCTTCTACACTCACATTTTGTAAGGGAAAGTTTGCAGGTATTTTTATGACCATCTCCATTTTCTGTTCATCGATCTCAAAAACGGACCTAATTTCATTTGTGACTTTGTTAATTTTGAGTGTCATAACATCAGTCATAATCTTTTCCATTCCATTTTCCACCTCCTTCATCATTTGGTTGATTAAAATACTTGAAATATTCTTAGTAGTAAATTTTTCAATATCCTGCTTTAATTGAATATTTCTCAATCCATGGAACCACGATTGGACTTCGCTGCCAAGATACTTACAAGATAGATAAAGCAAATTAAGCATCATCCGGTTCTTGTCGCGGATGTCAAAATCTTCAATACTCTCAATGACTTTGAGTTTGTCGACTTCCTCTTGAAGGAAGACATATTCCAAGAATGTCTTGAGTGAATCCTCCCTTCTTATTTGATTGATGTATTGGTTTCTTATAGAAAAGTTTATATCTTTGAAATGACAGTATATGATATACCAAGATATCATGTAAGAAGATTGAGAAGAGCTGTTATCGAGGTCAGCGTTGTTAACAAAATCGACTAACTTTGCAGGTAGGTTCAACTCATTTTCGTTGAAACCATCAGTTTTGAACTGATAGTTGAGCACTAAATCATCTTGGGTCCTCTTGACCTGTTCCTCCAAAAGTCGCAAAGCGATAGACTGGCTTTCCACGAACTTGTTGTCAATGAGTATATCATAGAGCTTGGTAGTCTGGGCTTCATCGAGACCTTTGATTTGAACTTTATCGAAACATCTTTGTAAGACATCCTGACACATTTGGACCGCCACATTATTTACCTGGCGGTCACTCTCGGCCATTTCCTCATTGAAAAACAACTCCAATAGAGTCTCCGCTTTAGGGTCCCTTAAAAAGTACTTATAAGTAAAATATCTCAATTCGTAGTTTGTTTCTACTTGAATAATACTCAAATTATCCTCCAATAACCTTGATGCTAATTCCTCTTTGTCAAATTCCACATAGCTCAAGAACTTGATTAACTGACTTCTGATTACTGTGAATTGTTCATCATAAGCAATGTCACTGTCAAGCCACTTTTCGAATTGCAAAGCAACCATATTCAATCTGTGAGGTGGGATATCAAGAGATGCACTTAAAAAGTTTATACTCAAGGCTAACCATCTCAAACCATCTGTAAGAATTTTGTCCTCCTTGACACCCAAGATTTCAGCAACCACGTAGTTTTTGATTCTATCAAATTTCGGATTGGAAATCCATGACTTGAGACCCGAGAGAATTATACCTAATCGTAAGGGAAACTTTAAAAGAGAGTTGAACTCAAATTCTTCGAGACAAGTAACAGACGCTGCTTCAGATAAATTTTCTAACATCTCCTTGAATAGCCTGGCAACGTAGGAGGCGACTGCACCTTGGGTATCTAACTTCTGAAGTAATACATCAAGAAGTTCGTTCTCAGATTCTCCTGTTATCAAAGACTTGATTACATCACTCAAATTAGCTCTCAAGTTGTCATGGAATTTTCTATGTAGTGCCTTCTGGTAAGTCACCAACCTGTCTGCAGGGATAGATTCTTGATTTTGTGTGAATATGTAGTCTTGTAAGTATTGACTCAAAATACCTGAATAATAAACAGTTTTGGTTTTAGAATCGGCAAGTGTATGGAAGATATTGCAAATACCCAATAATGAGCCACTTCCTTTGGAAATTTCTCCGTCTTTAACTAAGTAAATATTTTGCTCAAGTGAATTGGAAACTGCAAGTGTCAGCTTCTCAATATTTGGTAACTTATCTAGCTCAACTTCAAGTTTATCGAAAATAGTTTCAACCTTGATCGAGTCTGCGCTCACAGAACCTGCTTTCACACATTCCCATAAAGAATCTGACACCAAGTCTGCAAGATTTGAATTGCTCACAAACGTGATGAAAGATTGGCTGCTTATTTCAAAACTTTTAATCAATAACCTCTTCACTAAAGGAATCAACTCATCGCTTAAATTAAAGGAAGGCTTCTGTAAGTTGAAATGTTTTACAAAATCACTGTCATCTTCCAAACTTTTCAAGATCCTATTGAATAAGTCTTTGTTATCCAAAAACTGAAATAAGATTTTCCATTCTTGCTCTGTTTTCTTCTTCATAATTAGCTTATCCAAGTATTGAGATAAATATTCTGACTTCATACAATCCTCATACGTAAAGTTGAAGTCATCAAGCAATTTGACTATAAAGTCAGAGGAGTCCTTCTCAATCATAGTAAACTTCACTAATAAATCATCCACAATTTCGAAGATATTTAATCTGCCTTTGAAGCGATGAATGGCAACTCTCAAATACTCCCCAATAACGCTGATCGTATTCTCTTCTAGTATTGCGCCAATACCATTAGTGAAGTCGACTACTTCATCTCCACATTCCTCATCTATAGTAATATCTTTATTTAAAATGTTAGTTAATACTTCAAATCCTCTGACAACTGCAAGTTCGTCTTCACTTTCAGTAATGAACTCGGTCACATCCTTGATTATGGTGGAAATATTTACAGAATCATTGCTAAATATGAGTAAGCTCAAATATCCTTCTACGCTTGAAATTTTGGGGTTTCCGGTCTTAATAGATTCTAACACTCTCTCATTTTGCAGCTTTAAGACTTCAGAAGCGTCATCTTGACCTAAACTATCAAGTGATTTGATAATCAATTTCATGCAACCTTCCTTGGATGAATTAGCTCTTAAATTTCTAGTACTCGTCAATGCGTCGATAGAATGTTCAACTGCCTTTTTTAAGAACTTGTCTTTACCATTAGGTAATGCATTGATATAGCTAGTAATACATTCTATAGCCGTCTGTTTGTAGTCGTAACTAGATTCAGTGGACAATTGCGTGCATAAAATGTTAAATACTGATTCATCGATCTTTGATAGTTCAATATCAGATGTATTGCTGATGAATGCAAGTAAAAATTTTTCAAGTAAGATGTAGTAAATTGGATTCAGGTTACAAGAACCTAAACTGATATAGGAAATTAATCTAGTAATTCCCTTGGATCCAACAATATCCCACATCCCTTCTTTGGGTTTCTTCTTCCCCTCTAACAGTGAAAATCGTGTCATTACTCCCAAAGTGCCCCAGAATTGAAGTATGATGGAACTGAATACAACATTGTACATAGTAGACAGCGACTTAAGCTTGACATCTTTTATAAATCTCTTCGATGCATGTTTGTACAAGCTTCTGGCACTGGAGATCTTCTGGCAGAGAATATTTTGACTCTCCTTTGCTAGACGATTCTCTTGGAAAATAGATTTGAGCAACAATAAATATGTGGTCGCCATTCCTGAATTGAAGGTCTTGGTATTGAATACAACAGACATATATTCCCACACACATTCGTTATCTAAAAGTTCCTCTAATTGTTCATAATCGTAGACATCAAAATCTAACTCAATATTGCTATCATTTATCAAGGATATGACTTTATTTAGTAGTTGAAGACTTCCATTAACAACTCTTTCATACTTAGCAGTTGAATCTTCCTCTGTAGTGTTTCTGTCATCAGAAAGCGTCAGTTTGGTCTCTAACGTTAAGCTAACTATTATGAAATGAAAAATCTCTTTGATGAAAAGTTGCCAGACCTTAGTATTAACTCTTGCTTCATCTTTTTGGAAACAATCCAACAAAAGATTATAAGCTTGGGTCCCTACAAGCTTATCTGTGTCATATGTAGACAGTAACCAAATGGGCAAACATGTCTTTAGATATTTGGCAAAAACTTTACCTCCAATGTGATTCAAGAAATTAGCAATAACTTTATGAGACAATAACCTGACATTTCGAGAACTATCAAAGGCGAGTTTGGGATATAATTGTAACCAGTATTGAATAGTTGTTTCTGACTTGAGGTCAGTGCTGAAAGACTCTTCCTCAAATGCTTGTACTAAATCAGTTAAAGATTTTTCTTTAGTAGTAGAATGCTTCTTCATTAATGATTTGAAGCATACCTTTAAGTCTGCATTGTTCAAATCGTGAAGATCCGGTAGAGCTGTGAAATAGTTTAAAGATACTGGAAAGCCATTATGACCAAGGTCAGACTTCAACCTCGGCCCTTCATTATAGGTGGCCATAGTTTATGAGTAATTTTTACTCTTTTGAGATATTTGATGCGGATAAAAAATGGATGCAAAAAGCTAGGGCAGAAATGTTAAGCAAAAACGTATTGCTTTGATGCTGGTGAATCCTGTTTTATGGAGATTGGCAGCATTCCGATTATGTGGCAGTGTATTCTTCATGGAGTTTTTAGCTCTTTTTTTGGAGGAAAAAATTCAAGGTTTTATACTTCGTATTATAACTTGTAACTATATTTGGTGAATTTCACAGTCTTCCCATCAATTACCGAAAACAACACATTTAAAAGGATCTTCAACTAATGCTTCAACTTGAATATATCTCCAGATTCTAAAAAATACTTATGGGATGAAGGTTTACTTTATGATACCAATATTGCAAGTACTTGTAATGAGGACAGTCCGATTATTATTGTATTATATATATGCAAATAAATACTATGAAACAGTTTCCAACTGCTTGTAGAACGTTTTGACTTTGTCAGAAACCTGAATACTTCTAGGATTGAAGTTCTTGATTTCTAGGTTTTCTTTGTCAACCGCTCTTGAAAGTGCTACATAAACCTGGCCTTTTTCGAAGGATTTTTGCAAGTCAACTCTTAACCTTTTGATGGTTTGCCCTTGAGCTTTATGGATAGACATTGCCCATGAAAGAATAAGCGGTAATTGGGTTCTAGTGATTTCACGATTACCTACACCAGTTTGAATGCTGAAGGGTTCTGGAGTTACAATGATGGTAGAATCCATGCCGTTTCTGTCTTTGAAATTTACAACCGGAAATATCTGGGACTGAGGTTCTCCGGCCGCCAATTGTATAAGTGTATTAAACTTCGATTTTCTCTCAGCCGGGATTTGATCAAAAATAGCCTGCTCGACTGGAGTCCACTCTCTACTAAAAACACCTATTCTAGAAGTGATCAAGCTTACCTCCTGGAGTAGCGATTCATCGTAACAATATGCAGATTCATAAAGCTCATCAATATGTAAAAATAACTTTTGGGTGCACATGAACAAGACTTTACCAATTGAACCATTCACAATTGTCAGGTCTCTATTCATCAAGTACATCACTTGAGCACCTGGTTTCAAAGTTAAACTTTTCTCACACATTAAGTTCTCCAATAACTTTTGGTCAAATTGATTTGTAGAGCTGTCTTCAGCATTAAATGTCCTAGATGCCGAATTAATGCTATTAAGTCTCTTCTCGTTGGCCAATTTGACTTCTCTTCGCGTTGGATATAATTCTGTTGGTTCAATCCCATCATTGTAGTTCTTTGGTTTCTGAAGGGCATAAAATTTAGAAAGCATATGTTGCTGAATTTCACCGGATCTCAAACTATTAAGCATATCAATAAGGTCATTGTCGCCCTTCTGTCTAAATACCTGCGTGAGTAATATCGTTTTTTGGATGGTTTTGTCCCAGGATTGACTCTCGAAGCAGTATTGAGCTTGACCATTTTTACTAACTGGTGGTAATTGGAAAAAATCACCAGTACAAACGATTTGAATACCACCAAAAGGAGAAGAATTCTTTCTTAATGCTTGACCTAACTTATCTAATTTAGTAAACAAAGTTCCATCTATCATAGATATTTCATCTACAATCAATACTTTGATTCTCCTCCATCTTTGGAGAACTGAAGGCTTATTCTTTAAAGCAGCTTCCATGGCTGCAACTTCACCGGTACCCATACCTATACCAAGAAATTTATGCAAGGTTTGGCCTCCGATGTTATGACTGGCTAGACCTGTTGAGGCGGTAACTCCAACATATTCATGACCATATTTTGAGTTTAAACGCCTAACTAATTCTCGTAACACAACAGATTTACCAGTACCAGCACTTCCTGTATAAAATGTATTCTTTCTTCTTTCTACAACACATGTTATGACAGCCATTTGTTCCTTACTTAACTCTACTCTACCTGCGCTTGGCGTAGGTTGTTTGGGTTTTGCCAACTTGGAGATTTTACGGGGACCATCCATATTTTGCAAAGCATCCAATAAGTTATTATAGCCTCTTTTCTTGAGATTTGCATCAGTATTACTTGAGAATGACTGACTCAAAACAGGGTTTCTAAAATTATTCAATTCAGGTGACTGAAATGAAGTATCAGAACTTGTTATATCTTCAAACCCATCATTTTGACTTGCAACTGATAAAACAGAATCTGATCTAATTACGCCAATTTTCTCGGGAGTAGTCAAATCTTTCAAGGGTTTTCTAACCCATTCTTTTATCTTTGTATCCTTATCAGCCTTAAGCTTGGTTGATACCACATTAGGCTTATTAGAAGAGAAGAAACTAGAGATCAGACTTTGCTTCTTGGCTTGAGACATATACTTTTTTACAATTCGCGTTGGCGCGTTGTTTTGGTTTCAAAGTTGATGTGTCAGACCCATTTTCCACCAACAAGTTTCCAGTGTCAATTTCCAAGTTAGATTACAATGACATGCATATATTAACCGAAAATGTTTCTGTACCTGGTAACCTATATTGTTTGAATGGGATGATGAAACAATTAAAGATTCTTGGTAAATATAATAGTAGTGTATAGTATTGTATAGGTCAGATAGTCGCATTGACTACATTAAACCCCATAAGGTTACCATGTCAATAATTTTTGAGTTGCCTTGTTAATTATAATAGTATAATAGTAATGGTACCTATTAGTAGCGCCAAACCTTATATGATAAAACGGTTTAATCAAAATTGATATTTAGGACACGCTTTATTTTTGTGAGCACAAATAAAAATCTATACGATCTTTGTTACTACATTAAAGACACCCCACTAATTATGAGCCACGGACGTAGTTCTCAAGAGAATTATGGTTCCAGTGGCGATAGAAATGAGGCACATACGCCGTCTAAAAAGCCCAATATGTTCTCTCTAGGGATGAAGAAACTTTCAAAGTCGTCTTCTATCCTTAACTTTGGCTCAGTGATTCCACAGAATGACCATAAATTGGCTAGTCCAAAGAGCCCCAATTCCCCCAGGAGTCCGAAGGCTACAAAGAGTCCACCAGATTCTATCGATGGGTTTCAAGCCATAAGTTATAATTCCACCACGGCTGACACCAAGGAACCTATTCACGTAGCCCAGATACCCCAAACCACTGCTTCACCTCGAAAAGTGTCTTCTGGATCCCAATATTCTTACAATTCGAAACAACTGTATCAGCTTCAAAGCCCTCCCCAGGAATACCTCCTGTATTATAGAAACAATAGCATGAATAGTAGTGTAGGGAGCTTTTCGTTAGACCCAAAGTCTAGATCTGCCAGTTATGGCGAGCAGCACCCAAATTTGACTGCTGTAGGCTTACTGCTTGCAGGATATGGTCTATCTAATGAAGAATTATATCCCCCTCCAAAACTTGTAAATAAATTAAACACTAAGCATAGGACTAACACTCAGTTGAATACTATCTATCAAAATGGGTCAGGGTCCGCTTCATCATTGTTGGATGAAGAATATCACCATAGTAAGGTACTACCAGAACTTCCAGATGAACAGAATAATAAGCATCAAAAATTGCCGCCAATAAATACTAAGATGAAGGTGGCATATGCAATTAAGCCGTCAAATTCTTCTGCTCAACTGACTGGTTCAGCCCATCTGAGCTCTTCAAGTACTTTATATGCGAGTAGAAATCACAGCCAGAGTCACTTACTTCAGTCTTTTTCAGTTGTAGCATCAAACATCAATCTGATTCCAGAGCCAGCAGTTGTAGATAAGCTTTTTGAAAGACTATTGAGTATAAGGGCATTTTCAGAGAAGGCCATGCAGAAGCTACGGGAACAACCAACTAAAAGGAAATGGGAGTTGCTACTTCGAGAAAATGAAACAAACATAAACTTTGATTTGAAGCAATTAATTCATAAAACAGAAGGAGAAGAAAGGACAGATGATTTTGGAGCTGCACCAAAAAAAGTAACCACTGGAAGCGATCTTGAATCAAATATAACTTCATCCACTAATAATAGCATGGGGAACCATCCCATAAGGAAAGGAAAGCTTAAGGATGGCAGCCCAGAGTGGTATGTAAACAAAATGTTCTTAGACAAATTAAACTCTAAGGATTACAAACGACTAGAAAAGAAGTTATCGATGAATGAAAGAAATCACGACGCCTCTCAATGGACCACAAATTTTGTCAATGCCCAAGGAGAAGCAGCGTTGTCAGTTATTCTATCCAGGATCAACAAAAAGAGTATCAAATCAAATGAGGAATTTGATAGAGAGTTCTATATTATTAAATGTTTAAAAAGTATTTTGAGTCAATTAAGCCACGAAAGTTACGAAGATCCAGAGTCTTCGTTCCTTAACAGTGGATATTCCAACAAACTTCATGTTATAAGATCAATAACATTCTCATTGATCTCTCCAAGGTTAGCCACCCGTATTTTAGTGACAGAAGTATTGATATTCATAGCGTACAACAATGACTCTGATAGTTTGTCTTTGATCCTTGAAAGTATGACAGCACTACAGGATAATCTTGGAGATTTCGTTAAGTTTCAACCTTGGTTAAGCTCTTTTGAGTCTTTTCTTGACAAGTACTTCATTAGCGACCGGTCTTCGAGGGCGACATATAATGCTAGTATGAAAGATTATTCATTAACCACTCTTCTTTTAATTAATGCTATTATTTCTAGGGCAGGGGAAATCAAAGAGAGGATAAATCTCAGAAGAGGTTTGACAGATTGCAGGTTGATCAAGATCTTCGACAAATTGAGAGTTATAGATGATGCCAGGATCAATGAGGAAATCGAGAAATGTGAGATCTTTGCTGAGGAAGACTACAACACATATTTTGGTATAGCGGATACTTCTAATAGTATCATATCTTACGAGCTTGAGGATCAGGACTTAGACGGCGTCTATCAGCAGTTAAAACAACAATATTTGGCATCTGATATTTCAGTAGAAGGGGAATTGAAGTCCATCTTGACAAAGTTGGTGAAATTGAAAGATGCCAGCAAAAGGCAAGAGGATGTACATATATTATTGAAGTTGATTGACACCGCCATACAACAAGTCTATGTAGAAGGTTCTAGTATTGAAAATAATCACTCAGCTATGCTTGACTCTGCCGTTGGTAAGCTTCTTGATAAAGAACATAAAGAGAGAGCATCCAGAGGTGAAGAGTTCCAGAAAGAGGGATTGATGAAGCAATTGCAGAAGTATAAAGAAGACAACGAGAAACTACAAAGGGATGTCAACTTCAATACCTATGATGAGAACTTGGAGGCATTGAGAGGTGAAATACTTTTGAGTGCTGATAAAATTGCTGAACAGGAGAGAACAATCAATTCTTTACAAGAAGAAATATTTGATTTACGCGAGCAACAACCCCATACTGAATCTTCAGATTCGAACTACCTTAGTAGATCACCCATTAGATCTTCATTGATTGCCTCTAAAGGCAAGAATGTAATGATAGACGAGTTAAATTCTAGATTTGCAAGAGTTAACAATAAGGGTTCACAATTGGATCCCATTTATGTCGGGGACACTTCTTCGATTAATTTCGATCCTGCTGAGGTTAATGATTCGAAGCCAATTGGATATGCTGAATTGAAGGAAGAAGGCGGTTCGAGTTTCCACTCTCCTCGCCCACCAACTCCTCCACCTATTTTTGGCGCAATATCTGATAGTTTTCAAGAAGATGATGAAAGTGACCAATTCACGTTTAATAACGGTCCCATTTCAACCTCGGAAAAACACAATGTTAGCGGTATTCCACCACCTCCACCACCACCAGATGTACCGGCTTTTTTGAAAGAAGCTGTGGAAAAAAATTCGACGGCTGCTGCACCTCCACCGCCGCCTCCACCGCCCCCACAGATTCCGGATTTTTTGAAAGCAGCTGTAGAGAAGAACTTGGGAATTGCACCACCACCACCACCACCTCCTCCTCCACCTCCAATACCCAGCTTTTTAGAAGCAAAAGGGCCCACTGCGTCGCAACCACCACCACCTCCTCCACTACCGTCATTTTCAGGTACTCCGTCTGCAGAACCCTCGGCAAGGTCATCCCCAGTCACCAATAAGATTTTGACTTTACCAGAGGTGGAGATGGACCCCAAAAGTACAATTCCCTCTTTGAAACCTAAGTCAAAATTAAAACAAATGCATTGGGATAAAATCAATGATATTGATAACACTTTTTGGGGCGATATCGAGCATGCTAAGTTGTCTGATCAATTACAAGAAAAAGGTATCTTGGATGAAGTAGAAAGAAAGTTTGCAGTGAAGTCAACAGCTATAAAGTTGAGAAAGGATTTTTCTCCCCAGGGTAACACAGATGGAGCAGTTAAGAAGGTATCTCTATTGACTAGAGATTTGTCACAACAATTCGGAATCAACTTGCACATGTTTTCCAATTTGGAAGTAACCGAGTTGATAACTAAGGTATTGCACTGTGATAAGGAAATTTTAGATAATACTACTGTTCTCGAATTCTTTAATTCAGAGGTGTTGTCTGAATTTAATGAAACAACATTGAGGAACTTCATGCCGTATTCCAGAGTTGTTTCTGATCCTGAATCCAAACCAAAGAATAACCCAGAAGAGTTGGAACGGTCTGATAGAATATACCTTGAGTTGTGTTTTAATCTTCGGCATTATTGGAAGTCGAGATCAAGAGCTTTACTTTTAATGCACACGTATGGAAGAGACTACCTAGATTTGCTTCGGAAGTTGAGAATCATTGATGAAGCAAATCAATGCATCCGAAACTCGGAGAATTTGAAGCATGTTTTGGGGGTTATCAGATCTGTAGGTAATTTCATGAATGATGACTCCAAACGAGCTCTTGGTTTTAAATTAGGTACCTTGCAAAGATTGAAGTTTATGAAAGATGACACTAATTCTATGAATTTTTTGCATTACATCGAAAAGGTGATCAGAAACACTTTCCCCGAATATGGGTCATTTGTTGACGAGTTGAACATCTTATTACATATTCAAAATTTGTCCATTGAGCAGATAGAAGCTGACTGTCAAGAATTTGACAGACTCATATCCGCCGTAGCAAATTCCATTTCACGTGGTAACTTGAGTGACCCTAGCGTTTTGCATCCAGAAGATAACATATTGGAAAAAGTAGCGTCTCCTTTGGAAAGTGCTAAGATCAAGAATTCTTTGTTGCAATCACACATGAAGAAGACTGTGGAGGAGCACAATTCTCTTATGATTTACTTTGGGGAGAACACCAAGGATAACCAAAGTAGAAATACCTTTTTCGATAAACTTCTGCTATTTGTTCAGGAATTCAAACAAGCACATATTGAAAATGTACAAAGAGAGGAAGAACAGAGTGTTGCCGACTCAAGAAAGAGGATGATAGAGGCCTCAAAAAACAACAAGGAACGGAACAAGAGGAATAAAGAAAGTGACGCAAGGGATAATGATAATGATAATGAAGAGGAAGGAGAAGATAGTGGCAATGATAGCACTCAGTACTTTGAAGCTAATAGTGGGAGTGCAGATGGTGATGGTGAGGTTGATGGTGATGGCGAAGCAGATGCTGACAGCCAGAGCACAACGACTATGGATACGTTACTTTTGAAGCTCAGATCAAGTGGTCCTTCCAACTCATTATCGTCTAATTCATCGCTTCGAGAACATAAGAGTATCGAAAGGAGGAAGAAAGCACTATCATTTTACTCGTCAAATTCAATAGACGAATTTAAGTCCACAGCTGGTAATAGCGACGGAAGTGAAGGTAATGAAAGCATATTCGTTTCTGGAGATGCTCTACAGATTCTGAATGACTACGAGAGTGTTAATGATTTGAAAAGGAGATTAACAAGAAGAAGGAATCACTCGGCTAATAACTTCAGTACTACATCTATTAACTCAGATAGCACTCTTTTAAGAACACAAGCAATGTTGAATCAATTGCGTCGTTCTGATGAAAATCTCACGAAAGTAAACACAGGCCCCTAGATAGTTTCAATGCACAATAAGTAGCACTTGGAGGTAAAAATCTAAGTGTTCAAAAAAAGAAAAAAATACGAGAACTAGAGTCAAGAGCCGTATACATCAAATAGAACAGAGTCGCGCAGGAGTCAGGTACATAAGTAAATGGAGTCATGACTCTGCCAGAAGTTTGTTTTTATCAATATTGGAACCCTAGTGATCTGATTTAATGGCTTAAAATGAGTAAAGGATGTTTTTATGCTTCTTAGGCCATGGATTTTTTTGGTATTTCAGTGCACAGCCAGTAGTGGTTACTTCGGATTACATTAGCCAATGAAAAATCGCCACACTTCCAATGAGTCATTTTGGAAAATTTTTCTCTTTTTTATATTGTAGAAAGCCAGTTTGGCCAATAAATACCTGCATATAGAAACAATTTCCTGTACTTGGAGCTCATCTTTTGCAGTCTCAATTTTTTTAGTTTATAGTCCCATAGTAATCCGGCAAACAGTCAAACAAGATGTTAAGACTTAACAGGAGGCTTATTTCACGCCAAATCACCCAAGCTAGATTGTTGCATAGTACCCAAATAAGGTTCGACGCAACCATCATATCGGGATTAAAATTAGCCAAGTCTATTAGATCAGAAATTGCTAACAAGGTGTTAACCTACAATCAAGAAAAGTACAATAATGTTGATGCAAGGTTTGAAAACATGAAATTCAAACCTAACTTGACCATCATTCAGGTTGGTAATAGACCTGATTCATCTGCATATGTCAACTCCAAGTTAAAGGCAGCTAAGTCTTCCAATATAAATTCCAGGCTTCTCAAATTCGATGAGTCCATCACCGAAGAGCAGTTGTTACAAGAAATTGACATTTTGAACAAGGACCCTAAAGTTAATGGTTTATTGATCCAGTTGCCTTTACCTAAGCACATAAATGAAACCTTGGTCACCAATTATGTTGTCAATGAAAAGGATGTCGATGGTTTTGGAAGATTCAATGTTGGGGAATTATCAAAGAGGGGTGGTAAACCAACTTTCAAGCCATGCACTCCAAGCGGTTGTTTGGAGCTTATCAAGACCTCAGGAATTGATATGCGTGGTAAAAACGCTGTTGTTTTGGGAAGATCTGACATTGTTGGTACCCCTGTTGCTGCTATGTTGAAGAACGAGGATTGTACTGTTACCATCTGTCACAGACACACTAAAAATCTTCCAGACATTTTGAGACAAGCTGATATTGTTATTGTTGCAGTGGGTATTCCGGAGTACGTCAAGGGTGACTGGTTGAAGGAAGATGCTATAGTTATTGATGTTGGTATCAATTATAAAGACGATCCTAATGCTAAGAATGGAAGACGTTTAGTAGGTGATGTAGATTTTGAGTCTGCTAGCAAGAAGGTCAAGTTCTTAACTCCTGTACCAGGTGGTGTTGGTCCAATGACCGTTGCCATGTTGTGTTCAAATGTTTACGATGCTGCTATTTTACAAGAACAGAAGAATCACGAACACTCTTTCAAACCTTTACCTTTGGCTTTAAAAGAACCCGTACCTTCTGATATTGATATCTCTAGGGCTCAACAACCAAAGAAGATTGGTAAGATCGCTCAGGAGTTGGGTTTGTTGGAAGACGAATTAGAACCATATGGTCACTATAAGGCCAAGGTAGATCCTAAGTTGGTAATTGACCGTCTTGATGAATTTGCTGAAGGATCCGTCGAGGAGAAAGGTAATTATGTTTTAGTTGCTGGTATTACTCCAACTCCATTGGGTGAAGGGAAGAGTACCACAACTATGGGTTTAACGCAAGCATTAGGTGCTCATTTGGGTTACAATTCCATAGCGAATGTAAGACAACCAAGTATGGGTCCAACTTTTGGTGTTAAGGGTGGTGCTGCTGGTGGTGGTTACTCACAGGTCATTCCAATGGACGAGTTCAATATGCATTTAACCGGTGATATTCACGCCATTTCTGCTGCACAAAACTTGCTTTGTGCTGCAGTTGATACCAGAATGTTCCATGAAGCTACTTCTAAATCCATCAAAGGTTTTTACAAGAGACTTGTTCCAACTAAAAAAGGAAAGAGAACTTTCACTCCTTCCTCATTGGAGAGATTGAAAAAATTGGGAATCAACAAAACCAACCCTGACGATTTGACTGATGAAGAAATTGTCAGATTTGCTAAGCTTGATATCGACCCAGAATCTATAACTATCAAGAGAGTAGTTGACTGTAATGACAGATTCGTCAGAGAGATCACCATTGGAGAAGGTAAGAATGAAGCCTCTAAATTCCCACCAAGAAAAACTGGTATGGATATTACTGTTGCCTCTGAGCTTATGGCCATTTTGGCTTTATCTACTTCATTGAAGGACATGAGACAAAGAATTGCTAAAATAGTAGTTGGAACCCAAAAAGAAACCGGCGAAGCAATCACTTGTGAGGACATTGGTGCCGCTGGTGCATTGACTGCTTTGTTGAAGGATGCTATCAAGCCTAACTTGATGCAGACCTTGGAAGGCACTCCTGTATTTGTTCATGCCGGTCCTTTCGCTAATATTTCTATTGGTGCATCCTCTGTTGTGGCTGACAGATTAGCCTTGAAATTGACTTCTCCATCCAACCCACACAACAATGGTGACAAGGGTTTCGTTGTTACCGAGGCCGGTTTCGACTTCACTATGGGTGGTGAAAGATTCTTCAACATTAAATGCAGAGCTTCAGGTTACAAGCCAGACACTGTTGTCTTGGTAGCTACTTCAAGAGCTTTGAAATTACATGGAGGTGCGCCAGATGTTAAGCCTGGTCAGTCATTACCAAAGGAGTACGTGACAGAAAACTTGGACTTTTTGAAGAAAGGTTGCGCCAATTTGGCTAAACAAATTGAGAACGTTAAGCAATACGATGTCCCTGTTGTAGTTGCCATCAACCAATTTGAAACTGATACTGCCTCAGAATTGCAATTAATCAAAGAACAAGCTAAATTAGCTGGTGCCGATTTCGCTGAGGTTACTAATCACTGGGCTAAAGGTGGTGCTGGTGCATTGGATTTGGCCAACTCCGTCGTTGAAGCTGTCAAAACATCCAAGTCTGAAAACAAGCAGAAATTTCTCTATGACGTAAACTCTTCCGTTGAAGAGAAATTGACAACTATTGCTCAAAAGATGTACGGAGCCGCTAACATTGAATTGTCTCCATTGGCTAAGAAACAAGTTGAAACTTACACTCAACAAGGTTACGACAAATTGCCAATCTGTATTGCTAAAACCCAATACTCATTATCGCATGACCCAGCATTGAAAGGTGTACCTACTGGATTCACCGTTCCTATCAGAGAAGTAAGATGCTCAGCTGGAGCTGGATACTTGTATGCATTAGCAGCTGAAATTATGACTATACCTGGTTTACCAACTCATGCTGGCTTTATGAATGTTGAAGTAAATGACGAGGGCCAAATAGAAGGTTTATTTTAGACTACTACATTAACTACTATTAATAATATACTTATAGATTTATGTCTCTATCAAAATTGATTAAATTATGCAATACTATAATACAATTGTCATTTAGCTTCCAGAGCTATTTCATTTAACTTGATTGTGTGTTGGCCACAGAGCTTGATCCTGAGCTTGTACCAGTTCCACTGGTTTGCTGCAGCTGTTGAGATGCAGACTGTTGAAGCCTTTGTAAATTTCTGGGGTTATTTCTCATCTGTTGTTGTTGTAAAGCAGCCCTCATTCTGACTTGTTGGATATATGCTTGTTGTCTTTGAGCAACTGATTCTTTCAATAACTCGTATGACTTGGATAACAACATAGACCCAAACCTTATAGACTGGGTTTCATCACTGATGTTGTTGAGCCTGGAAGGATCCAAGCTAAACGGTTCATTGATATTCGAGCCATATTCATTTGATTCATCATCAAATCTCCAGTTGGACTTCAACCTTTTATAGGCATCAACTTTTGAGTTATATACTTGAGTGTTATCGTTCTCTTCGTCTCCAGATGATTCTTCCAATACAGGCGAATATTTGTTTTCATTACTCATGATTCTCCTATCAACGAACGCCCTATTACCTCTGCCCACTCTCCTTCTAAGTCTGAATAATGGGTCTGAAATTTTGCGTTGATCATCGGAGTTATCAACTTCACTATTTCCATAACCATTGATATAAACATTAAAAGCATTAGTCTCAATATTATTTAGCAAATGAGCAATATATCCATTAGAGTTCCTTTTGGACTCCAAGTGATCGTTCAACAATGTTTTCAAGTGAGGGAATGGCTCCGATGGTACCAATTCCCCATTCTTACCATTGAACGTTTTAACACCTGGTAATGGTTTTTCTCCTCTCTGTAAGATATCCTTCAATTTACTATTGACTATATTAGAGGTAGTCATTTGGTGTAAGTTTGCAGCTGCAATTGATGAATATGGGACATGCTTTAACTCCCTATCTAAAAGCTTCGTGTTGGTTGATATATTGAAGAAAGGCTGATATGGATCATCTGTTAAGTTGATATATCCCTTGTCGAGTTCTTTACGTTTTCTTAACTTTTCCAAAACTGCTCTCCTGATAGTGTCGTTCTTTTCTTTCAAGACTAAAGAGACAGTGACTAAATCTAAATCAGGGATTTTGGATGGTGGTAACTTAACATATGGTTGAGTGGAGGAAGTAGTAGAGTCAACATTATTTTTGACAATATTTGACAACGGATTGACCTCTCTAGAATCCCTGTATTTCTTCTCACGTCTAACTTTGACCTCTCTGTCTTCCTCGTCTTCTTCAACCTTAATTTTAATGATCTTCTTTTTCTTATTAGGATAGAAAAGATGATCATCACCCTCGAGCCCAATTGACCGCTTAACAGCCTTAGCTTCAGATCTTAATTTGAACACTTCAAACTCCAGTTTGAAGACTTCTAATTTCAATATCTCTCTTTGACTAACGTTGAACATGATATCTCTGGCTCTGTGCAAGGATTTTTGTAATAGTCTGATTTTTTCAATACCAATAGAATCAGCTCTTCTAGTTTTTCTCGCTTGTCTAAATTCTCTTCTCCTAAAGCAGATATATGGATCATTGTCATTATCCTTTTCATTTGCACGTGGATCTTCGTACTTTAAGCTGGGTACAATAGATTTACCATTTCTACCAATCTTTCTTTGTTTCCAGAAATTATAGATTGGCTCACCGAAAAGATCCAAGAGTTTAATGATTGGTCGTGGGCCAGTATTCTTGTCCTGATTTAAAGGGTTTTTATCGAACATGGTGACAAAGGGTTCAAACTTAAGCTCTTTAGATAACCTTTCCTTTAATGCAGTAGACGACATGTACTTCAAATTAGTACCAACTTGTACATATGGATTGTTTTTATTAGATGACTTGAATTCTTCTATAATAAAGGCACTCAACTCTTTATATGTCAATATGTTGGATACATCCATAGACAAAAATGGTTGTTTTTCTTCGATACACTTTTCATACTTACTGATAATGATCTCGTATTCTGATTCACTGCATTTGGGCTCAGTCTTTTTCGTGGGGTAATTTTTGCTTAGGGTATTATCTATAAACTCTTGATCTTCTTCATCAAGGTTATAATCAACACCGATTGCATCTTCTACTTGGGCACTATATTTGATGTATGTCTCAGGTTCTATAAAACCATGATCGTTATAATATTTTGAAGCTTCATCCCATATTTTAGAAGCGTCGGGTGTGGGAATATATACAGATTTGGACTTGTCGACTTCTTCTTCCTTTTCATCCTTTTGAGTGGATAATAATGCTTTTTGCGCCGCGTTTATTACTTGTTGTAGATGCACTTCATCTTCCTCATTTTTATCAACACCAGTCTCAACAGAATGCAAATCGCGTTGTTGACCACTATTACTTAAATGATGGACTTGACTAGGTTCTAGTTCATTAGCAAGATCACCAGTAGGTAAATCTTTCAGCCTATAGATAGTCAATGGCTGCTTAACTGAGATTTTCCTTTGACGAAACCTTGCACTAGAAGTCGGTTGACTCTTGCCATTGCTATTCTTAGATTGTGGTATAGCCATATCGTCTGACTATACCTTGCAAGACAATTGAAAACTTGTTCTCACTAAATTCAAAATCAACGAAAATACCCGCCAACCGATTTTCGCTGGACCTCCCTAAAATAAACAACGGATAGATAAAAAATATTGACCAGTTAAACCGGAAATATTTAATGGAAATAGGTTGTTTTTAAAGGATATATGGTAATAATACAGTATATATAATAGCAGAATACCGTTAGTCTGATTGATTACCTCCTAAAATAACGTGAATTATCTAACCCAATCGTTGAAATTAATAATAAAATTCCCGTAGTTTTGTCGAAAATTTTTTCGTTTGTCTCATTTTTTTGTCGTTACTTCGTGACACAAAATTCCCAATTGGGACTTTTGTGTAATTTAGTCAATATATAACTAGATAGGTAGTAAAGGGATAATTAGGAGACATTTGAAACCTTAGGGGTATACTAAAGTGATTAGAATACAGTAATATGTAGATAGTTCACTTTGGTCCAAGATTTCATCGAAAATTTGTATGGTGAGATGATTAAGGGTTTAGTAGCCTTATGTCATGAATGTCACAATATCAACTTTGTAAGGATGAAAAGGACATAAACAGCATTTTAGTTGCATGTGGTTACGATTTTCTTACACTAGCCCTATTGCAAGTCTATTTCACTGCATTTGCAATATGTCTTATCTATCAGTAGGCACATATGTGATTAAATTTTTTGAGTAGGCGAGAAAATGAGAAGGGGATGGTATTTGGCACACGACTCTTTTACCCACTTAGAGATGGCTTTGATAGCGTTAGGCGTTTGCACTGGATACAAAAGATTTTTAATCTTCAAAAGAATGGTTCATAGCTAGGACAGTTGCTGCGTAGAGTATTAACTTTAGGTACATATGAAGATACGGATGATTCATAATAAAAATGGTTAATAATAGGAATGGTTGATGGTATAGATAAACGTTGGAAAGATGTGTAACGTTCCCCTTACATAAAAAGAAAAAAATATTAAGACGGATTTGAGCAACGACTCTGACAGGTCAATGCATAATCTCGGACTAGCAAAAGCTCTTTGACATAACCTTATTGGTGGTAAAAATAAGCTGTCCTACATTATTTGAATATTTTTCTTGGGTTCTGCAGATAAGGCAGTTCATAATTCCTCTCTCCTCTAAGTCAGGAACGTTACTGGTCAACCGCAAGCCAATAATGCATAGAAGAGGCAAAAATGCCAAGGAATTCATCTTGATTTAAGGCATCGCTAAGGTACAACTATGAACTTAAAATTTGTACCTTTTACCTGTGTATATATAGTAATATCTCTTCTATAATGACTGCAAAAAAAGATGAGTCAAACCACCAACAAAGGGGACACGGACAAGGACAGCGACTCTTTGAGAACAGTTAATTATGATAAGACTGGAATTAGTGAGGAAGATATATCACTGGAAAGCTTAGTGAACGAAGAGGCTTTTAAAGCTGCAAAAAACAAGAAATTGATCAGAATAGCATATTTTGTTCTTATATTGACTGCTTTTGTAGAAACTTTTTCGAATGACAGTACATCCGGTTTGGATTCATATGCCACTTCAACCTTTAATAAGCATTCTATGATCACGACTGCTGCTGTCGTCTATAAGATTACTGCTGTTGTCTCTTACCCAATTTTGGCAAAATTAAATGATATATTTGGTAGAGCTGAAGGTTTCGGATTTGCTGTTTTACTTTATACACTTTCTTATGTGTTGTATGCATCCGCCAAAAATGTTGAAACATATCTTAGTGCTGAAATCTTCTTTGCTATTGGTAGAGTAGGCTATAGGGTTTTCCAACAAGTTTTCATCGCTGATACTACATCTTTACTTGATAGAGGGTTCTGGTCTTCTTTTCCTGATGCACTTGCTGCAATTCCATCTTTATACGTCGGTTCTGTTATCCAAGATGAAGTCATGGAGCACTTAACTTGGAGATGGGGCTATGGTATCTGGGCTATCATCATGTTTGTCACTTGTTGTCTGTTGACCTCCTTCATGTTCGTTTTGGATAGAAGAGTCAAAAAGAATGGTGGAGCAAAAATTATAAAAGTATTAGAAGATATACCCGAGGGAAGCTGGTTTAAAAGGGCATTCTACTTCCTATTCATCAAGTTAGACTTGTTTGGTGGTATATTGTTACTTGTCGGTCTCGTCTTGTTGTTTATTCCAATGACGTTGACAGGATCAGCAAGTTCTTACAGATGGCATGAGCCCAAATTGATTGCCATGCTTGTTGTTGGTGGTGTTATCTTCCTTGCGTTCATTGCATGGAATGCTTTCTTTGCTAAGTTTCCGTTTGTGCTGAAAGGGGTGTTAGTAAGAAGAACTATGATATTCGCTTGTACCATCAACGT
This sequence comes from Yamadazyma scolyti, assembly GCA_003707025.2. NCBI lineage: Eukaryota > Fungi > Ascomycota > Pichiomycetes > Serinales > Debaryomycetaceae > Yamadazyma > Yamadazyma scolyti. The sequence goes on along the minus strand of PPMW02000014.1, from coordinate 155,749 downwards.
TTTAGACTTTGTTTCAAACTCTTCATTCCACCAGTTTAGGAAGACAACTTATCAAGTATCCAAATATCTCACTCTTGGTGAAGCCAGTAGAGTCGAAAATTCCAGACCTGCTTGTGTTCAAGTCTTCTCCGTTGTCTGTGGTATTGCAATGAAATACACCAAGAGATCCAAAGTGTTTATTATTGGAGGACTTCCTTTAGTTTATTTAGGACATTGTCTCCTTGCTTACTTTATCAACACTAACGATGATAAAGTTGCTGGAATAGCTGCGCTTTATACCGCTGAAGTGTTTGTTGGTGCTGGTAGAGGCTTTTATCAGGTTGCTATGCAAACCATTGTTCAAGCAGTTGTAGGTGAGTCTGGTATTGCTATGTCAACAGCGTTCTTTTTGTGCTTTAATTCTGTTGGTTCCTTGATAGGTACTTGTATTTCTGGTGGTGTTTGGAACACTGTCGTCTTGCATAGATTACATAAATACTTACCAGAATCCGAGAAAGAAAATGCTACTAAGATTTACAAGAACATTAAGGTTGCGTTGTCTTATGAAAGAGGAACACCAGAAAGAGATGCTATTGCAAGAGCTTATAGAGAAACTCAACAACTCATTGGCTGGATTGGTGTAGGGGTAGTAACTCCAGTATTAATTTTGATGTTTTTTGTTGATAACGTCAGATTAACTGATCACATTGACGCTTACCATAACTCGGATGACCCCAGTTCACCAGTTGAAGAAATTACTGAGACAGAAAAGGAAAATACAGTAATGAAACATGAACTTGTCAAGCCTGAAACTACCAAAGAGAAATTGCATTGGTTGTTTGGTCTTTAAACAAAGTTATCCACTAATAAACAAAAATTCCAGTGGTAAATACCAACAGCTGCAAAAATGGCTGCGAATTTCCTTCTCTGTATAAATAAGCTAATAGATACTCAAAAATATAGCCTGAAATTTACATCGTCAATCATGTAATCTCTTGAACTCCTCATATGTAAATACTTCACTATCTGTAATGACTAATTTAAAGGCATTTTTGAACTCATTTCTGCCACCAACTAATTTGGAGATAATTTCCGAATCCAGTCGAGCTTCTCCGCGAGAAAAGGAGAAGCGGAGTGAAAAAGTAGAAAACAACCATGACGCTGACAGTAGTTGAGAACGATGAATTACCCTCGTTAAACTCGTTCGTTTCGACAATAACACCTGGAATTGATGAATTACAAGACAATACTCATTTCTTACATGAGTTTAATAACCCGGAATTACCCAAATCTTTTGTGTGGCCACTATCAATCAATTCTAATCATTTAGCGAGACTTACAGATACTTACCTTAATGTTGCCAGGCCACCTTTAAATCCGGGACCAGGATTTTATGAATCCAATACTTATGTGTCACTACCACATCATATCACTAACTTGTTCAATAAAATTATCGCTTATAAAGTAAGTAACAACTCCATAGATGGTGGTATGCAAATTGGGGCAAATATTGGTACTATGATGCCTGACCCTTTTAAGTATGTTCATTTGAACCCCGGCTGTCTTACAGAAATAATTGACCTTAACAACAATCGGAGAGATAATAATGGTATCGCAACTCCTACATCAATTAAGAATCCATTTGCTAAGCTTACTGATAACTTCAATAAATTGCTTAAGATATCCCACTTAAACCTGCAAGATAATGATTCATTCGATGCTTTTAATGATTTCCTTCCTTTATTTCAAAATAATGCTAATTCTAAGATCTTTGATAAAATCTTGGTTTTTGATCAGGCAAGTTACTATACTGATATAACCTCCATGAACACTGCCAAATTGCAGGTATCTGTCAATGTTAATGTGGTAAATTTGTTTGGTATCGGTGAAGAGTCCGAGTTTCTCAAAACAGAAACATTCCAAACCAATAAACCCTATACCTCTTTACTTGATGGAAGCTCAACCAATGGTTCAAATGTCTCAGGAACTCAAAATTCCGCTAGTAGTACTGTACTGAATTCAGGTACAAATACCCCTAGAAAATACTCTAAAACTATAGAAGTACCACTATTGAGATTTACCTTTAAAAATAACGTTGTGGTGACATGTCTCAAAGTATTCACCTTCAATAACTGTCCTATAATAGTAATGGGGTTAAATTGTGGAAAGATATTCATTTTAAATGCCAAAACTTTGAAATGCAAGACTGTCTTGAGTTCTAATGGACCAGAGTTTTTGCATGGAGATATTAAAGTCTCCCCTAATTTGCACAATAATGGAATCATTAGTATGGAGATAATAAGCCATCCAGTCTACCAGTTTTTGATATTAGCTGGTAGTTCTAATGGGGAGTTTTTCGTCGTTAACCCTTTCGGAAGTAACTTACTGCCATATCAAAAGCTAATCATTGATTCTGATGGATTTACAACTTATTTCAAGAAGTTCGACTTGTCCCCATTTCTCCAAAATAAAGATTCGTCTGAGATCATTGGACATTTAAAGTTGAGTTATAAACCAATCACATGTATCACATCCACAGTATCTTTGGTATCATCTCCTCATCTGGACTCTTCTTATAACCCGTGGTTGATAGCAGTTGGCTCAGAAGATGGGTTAGTAAGAGTAATTTCACTACCTTCGTCTCAGAATACAGACTACGGGTCTAACTCTAACAGGAAGTCTATAATTTCTGATGTGATCTCTAATTACTTCCAGAGCGGAGTAAGAGATATTAAGTTCTCAGACGACTTTAAAATCCTTGCACTCGGTGGGAATGGTGATCTAATTGAGTTATTCAAGATCAACTATTATAATGTCAATGCATTACTAAATAAAAAAGCAGCACCAATAGCTACCAGAAGATCAAGAAGTGGGACAGCAAATAGCGTTAACTCAGCCAACCAGGCATCTTTCTTCTTATCCCCTACAGTCACCTCACCAGCTATGACATCACCTTCTACTTCTTTTGAAATGAATAATAATAAAGATGATGATTCTCACCATTATCCTCCAGCAATTAAAGATATTAAATTGGCATGTAGATTAAAATCCCATACCAATGTCGTTAATAAACTTGAGTTCATTAAACCTGAGCAGATTTTCAATCCTAATTTTGGGGACCACGAAGATAACAATCTGCTATATAGACTCTTATCTGTTGGAGAAGATGGTAAAGTGATATTTTGGGAATTTGATTATAGAGCATTACCTAAAGTAAAAGCACCAAAAAAGCCAGTCAAGAATAACTCAAGCTTTCTCCGTCAAAGTAACAGCAAGACTAAGATCTCCAAGAACTTGACACTTAATTTCCCTTCTTTTGGTGGGGGAAATAACTTGAGTATCAATAATATACTTGATAATCCAGTGTCAGGCGGTTCACAGACCAATCTAGATGCTATTGGAGATCAGATAAGAAGTATAACCAATATGTACATCTCTCTTTATGATATCAGATTGAAGAAGCACTATCATGGTACCAAAGAGCTTGATACTATCGTCCATCCCATTGTTAATGACAAATTGATACCCTCAGTAGAAATCCCCTTAGCAGTTACGGATTTTGATTTTTGGATACATGATGGGAAAATCTCAAGTGTATACGTTGATAGTTCTAATTTCTGGTGTTTTGGACGCAATGGAGACATTATTCACTATGTAGTGAACAACTAATGAAAAATGGATAATAGGGATATATCATCTCATACTACAATAGCACAGAGATGATTACACACTGAGAGGACGGTGAAAGAAATGAATATTATGCTACGTATATCTATAAATTATTAAACATGTTACCATCCATACCAAAGCCTAGCTCTTCTTCTAGTCTAAAAAGCTCGTCGTTATTGTCTAAATCTCTGTCGATGTTGCTATCTCTCGAGAATGTAAAATCATCAATTTCCTGAGGTTTGGGAATCGATTGGTAAAAATCACTATCTGTTATAGTGGTGTTTGTGTTTACTTCTGCATTCATGGTGTTGAGATGGGAATTATTCATGAAGGGAGTCAGAATGTCCATAGCGCTATTGAGAGCCTGATCTTCCCGTTGTGACTGTTTTAGTTGTTCCTGCTTTATCTTTTCTTGTTCTTGTTCATGCTTTCTTTGTAATTGCAATTGAAGTTGAATTTGCTGTTGTTCATGAATAGGTTTTCTAACAAATTCTCTGAAAGACTTTACTTCATCTATGATGATTTGCTTCATAGTATCCAAGTCGTCGATAGTTTCAAAGCTCTTGAAATCGAATTTGACCTGGCATTCAGGCTCGTCTTGAGGATCATGCCAGACTTGGAAATACGGATGTGCTAAGGCCTCATCCACAGTTATTCTCTCATATGGATCGAGCGTAAGCATTTTTTCGATCAAATCAAGGGCCAATGGATTGGCAGTAGGGAACAATTCTGAGTATTCCACCTTGCGCATGTATGGTAAAGACTTGACGTAGTTTTGGGCTCTAATGGAACCAATTTTGGTTAAAGTTGATTCTTTAGGAGTTCCTAAAATCAACAATATCTGATTAAGCTGATCTACATAGTCCTTACCTCTGAAAAGAGGTTTACCACCTATTAATTCCGCAAGAATACAACCCACAGACCACATATCAATAGCTTTAGTATAATTAGTGAAACTCAACATTATCTCCGGTGCTCGATACCATCTGGTGGCAACATATTCCGTCATGAACCCTGAGTTCTGTTCGACGTCATCAGAGAAACCACGAGCGAGACCGAAATCACAGATTTTCAATTCACAATCAGCATTAACTAATAAATTACCTGGTTTCAAATCACGATGTAAGACATCAGCAGAATGAATATATTTAAGACCACATAACACCTGATAGATGAATGATTGGTAATGCTGGTCAGTAAGAGGTTGACCTGAACGGATGATTTGGTGCATGTCACACTCCATAAGTTCCTCGTATAGGTAAACTTCATTGAATTCTCCGGTCATCGGGTTAGGAATGATATCCAAATCATAAAGACAAGTGATATTCTTATGACCACGGAAAAATTGCAAGAGTTTAAGCTCACGGATCGACCGTTTGCATAAGATCTTCTTGCTGAAGATATTAGTGATCTTCTTTATTGCTACAAAATTGCCTTCACTGGCACCGGTACCATCTTCATACTTGGCCAGGCAAACAATTCCATAAGCTCCATGACCGAGTTCCTTAACTATCTGAAATCGTTTATCAATGATGAAATCTTGATTGAACACCTTATTGACCGTACGCCCCAGGTACGACAACTGTTCGTTAGGCATGATGTTGAATTTTTCTCTTTAATAATGCGGCTAAGGTGAAAGCGCGGACTATTAGTAAGGGCTATTAGATTAGAGTGTAAGGTGAGTAAAGGATGCAATGACGATGCAATGAATGTGCAATGATTATGCTTCCAGTATTAAAGAAGAAGAGGATTATGAAGTAGAAATACCTTATATATAAGGAAGTGTTGTTTATCAATTCTATTTTTATATATTTCGCATATAAGTTAAAAATAAATTCAATCTACCCGAAAAGGCAAAATCAATATTTTTTTTTACTTTTGGTTTTTTATGAAGTTGGTTAAGTATTGCTGTAAACATTGAAGACCATGAATGATATCAGATTCACCATTACCAAAGCCAAGACGAATAAAACCAGGATACCCAAATACATCACCTGGAACTAAAAGGGTGGAATAATCTTCCGCAAGTTTACTGCATAATTCAAAAGTATTAAGGTGGGGAATATTGATTTTGAGAAAGCAAGTGGTTCCTGCTTGGGGTTTCACCCAAGAAATTAACCCGTCAGAATTTTGCACATATTTTTCAACTATATGCAAGTTTGACCGGCAGATAGCATAATTTCTCTCTAAGATGAGCCGATAGTTTTTTAATGCAAAACGACTTAAAACGTCGTCCACCATTGATACTGAAATAGTATTATAATCTCTTTTACTAAACAAATCTCTAATCAACAGTTTGTCTTTAGTAACAATCCATCCTAAACGAACTCCAGCAAGAGAAAAAGCTTTGGACATGGTTCCGGTGGAAATAGCCTTACCGTATCCAAATTGCACAATCGACCTAGGCGGCTCGGCTACAGAATGGAATAAGGGCCGATAAGCCTCATCGCAGAAAATATAAACGTCATTTTTTCGACATATATCCACAAACTGCTGTAAAACGGTATTACCCCAAACATATCCCGTTGGATTATTGGGGTTATTCAATACAAATAATTTTGGTTTATGTTTTTCCACCAATTGTTGAAACTCAGCAATATCAGGTTGGTAGTTGTGATCGAAATCAATGTGATATTTAATAACATTACCACCTGAAAACACATTAGGTACGCTAGTTAATTGTTGGTAACTGGGTTCCACGGCAATAACGGTTTCACCAGGATTAACTAATGTATAGAAGGTTAAAAAATTAGCACCAATTGCCCCATTAGTAACAACTATATTCTCTTTTTCTATGGCTTGCTCATAACCGTTCAGGTTATAGATGATGCATATAGAGTCTTTAAGTTCATCCGATCCTTGGATGTAACCATACACCAATTTCATGTTGAAAATCTCCTCTTCAAGTTGTTTCTCAATAGTGCCTCTTTCGTCATGTGGATACATATTAATGATATCTTTGATACTGAGCAGATCAACACACGACTCTCCCATGTTGTTTTCAATGCCCTTCTCATACTTATCCATGAATTGCTCCACCCCGAAATCTTCTTGTACAACCATGACTAATAATTTTCGCCATCAGTGGATGCGAATTAATGATATTTGACCTGCATCCAGGGCAGGAGTCAATGTGGTAGTATCTCTATAGTTAGTATGAGCTGTGAGTACTAGTGGTTTTACCATACAGAGTGCGTACTTTACAACTCTATAATTGCCATGTTTATGGTGTTCTAATCGTCTTTCTCCATCCTTCTACCTGCTCTATGCCTGCACCACGGTCTTAGCTTTTCTCCTGCATACCCCTGACCAATATACCCTCCTGCATTACTTCCAAAATGACAACATACATCCGTTTGTTTTCACTCCTTACATAAAAGCGGCAAACCTAAACTTTCTTTTCGTAAACATCTGCTGTAAACATCTATTTCTATTTTTATATCTCCATTGAGTCGTGCAAATCACAGCTTATCGCACTTAACGGGGAACACCACCGACTGATAAATTATGGAGAAGAACACATATGAGGACTTAACGTCACTCTTTTTGCTGGATGTTTTCCATGGACAGATAACGAATCCATACTCCAATAATCAGACACCAAACGAATCGGCTCAAAGTTCAAATACTACTTTTGCACACACCCCAGGTAGTACTGGTGCTAAAGACCATATAGAACTGAGTACTAATACAGATAGTCCATATTTGTACCAATCCCAGTCTCAGGCCAACTTTGCCAACTTTCTCAACAACAATAACTTCATCACTTCTAAACCTGTGTTATCTACTAGCGATACCAATGGAAACAATCTTACAAATAATCATACTTATGAAGTGAGAGAAGAACCCGACGTAGGTTATACTGGACATTATGGCAGTTTCGTACCCATAGAAGCTACATATGTATCACACCATCATCATAATCATTTAATGCAATCCCAAGTTTTTCCCAATAATATTAAACAGGATCCTGCTTACTTTACTGGAACTAATCCTAATATCGATAATGAGGGGTTGAATTACCATGATTTTGTAGATTTCCCCAATAATTTGAACTCTCCAGGGTATCCGGCAATACCTGGAGCGAATACATGGAATATCAACAAAGGATTGAATCCAGTAATTCAAGATCAGCCAAATGCAGAAGCAAAGAATAAGAGGAAGAGAGCTAAACGAAGATCCGCAACTCCAAGAAGAGAATTAATCATTGATTATAATCGAGATAAGCTCATAAGATTATTGGACTTTAAGAGTCATAAGCTTAATAATGATTGTGAATTATTTGATAAGAATGGAAACAAGATTTCTATTGAATTTAAAGGGTTCTTAAATGGAAGATTTTTGACTAATGATTTTGATAATGGTAATTATATTCATTCCATCATGAGGGAAAAAACCGGTGACTTTGAAAAACAAGGAAGTAGTGACTCAGAGGGGAAGGATCCTGAATCAAAGAAGAAAGCTATACAAGCAGATCCAAAAGTGATTTCTTGCTATAGAAGAAATTTTATACAACTAGCTGTAAATTTCAACTTACTGGGATTCAAAGATCATAATCCAGATGAAGCCAAAATTCTTAAGTTACAAACTAATGAATATGGGTATAACATTACTAGAGTTGTTAAATGGTTCAAAATAGAAGTATCTGCTAATTCAAGTATTAGTAAGCATCAGCCAGTCCCTATTGATATACTGCCAGATAAGGAAAAAGAAAGATCAATGCCGGGAGGAACCAACGATAATATAACTCCTAATTCGATAAGTACTAACGAACAAATAATCACCCTCAACAAGTCCACCATAGTCGATGACGAAATTGATAACTACTTTACTGTCAAAAAATTACGATTCAAAAGCGCTACTCCAAACAATGGTAACTTTGCGTTCCAACATTACTATCATTTGAAGGTGAAATTGAGTGCTGTTGTTGCTGATTTGTATTATGATGATTATATTGACGAAGACTTCAATATTGATAGTACTGACAATAGTAGAAATGAAGTTAGCTTATTTGAACTTGAAAGTGAGCCTATTATAGTCAGAGGGAGAAACCCTTCGTTCTATGCTGAAAGGAAAGATCATTTGGTAAGAGGCCGACTGCCTAAGTCTAAAACATCCTATAAAGAGTCTTTGAAGGTAGCAACCGAAGAAGAAGTTGACTACAAAGAAGTGGATGCAGAAGAAGCAGTCTTATCTGAGGTTAAAGAACTGAATGATTATGATGATGAAGATGATGATGACTCAAATAATGAATCAAACGATGACAGTGAATCTAAAGGTAAAGACACTCCAACAATGCCATCACTTAAGTATGATTCCAAGCCGGTCCCTCCGGTAATTAATGCCAATTCTTCTCCTGTTAATTTGGAAAAGATTCTTCAAGGAAGAGCTGACATTAAAGAAGGTTCCAAGTATAAGTACTTCCCCATTTCCAACGTATACTACTTGCCACCCATCAATGTGGTCTATTTTCCTCATGCAGTTCACCAAAATGGCAAAGTAAAGGCTAAAACCAGCTCTCCAGCGGTAGAAGATGTACCCAAACGCAAGCGGTCGTATTTTCAGAGTCTAGTGCAATAACTTATGTATAGTTCCACTTTTATGTATAACATCATATATAAACCTATTTACTCTTGAAAGGATTACTGGATTACTCCTTGATAAGGATAGAAGCAGCACCCATACCAGTACCGATACACATGGAAGTGACACCAAACTGGCCAGGCTTCAACTCTCTCAAGATAGTAGCGTATTGTCTGGCACCAGTAGCACCTAATGGGTGACCAATGGCGATGGCACCACCATGTGGGTTGACCTTTTCTTCTGGGATGTTCAAGGTTCTGATAGAATACAAGGCTTGGGAAGCGAAAGCTTCGTTAATTTCGTAGACATCAATATCGTTAACGGTTAAACCGGCCTTCTTCAAGGCAGATGGGATGGCAACGGCTGGACCGATACCCATGATTTCTGGTGGACAACCAACAGTGGAACACAAGACGTATTTACCTTCGATCTTGTAACCCTTTTTCTCAGCCAAAGATCTTCTCATCAAGAGTACGACAGCAGAACCATCGGAGACTTGAGAGGCGTTACCGGCGTGAGTAACACCATCAGCAGAGAAAGCTGGCTTCAACTTACCCAAGGATTCAGCAGTTACACCCTTTCTTGGACCTTCGTCGGTGTCAACGGTGATCTTCTTGTATGTGACATTATCATCGTCATCTTCTTCAGCCAAGAATGATTCGATTGGTAAGATTTCATCCTTGAAAGCACCGGAGGATACAGCCTTTTCAGCCTTATTGTAAGAACGAGCAGCGAAAGCATCTTGGTCCTTTCTGGAAACATTGAACCTCTTGGCAACATTCTCAGAGGTGATACCCATAGGAATCAAACACTTTTCTACTTCTGGGTCCTCTTGTAAGTGCTTATCAATCTTGGCAACAGCCAGAGGACCATAGTTGGCACTCATACTTTCGGCACCAGCGGCCAAACCACAGTCAATCTCACCGACCTTGATTTTGTTGGCAATTTCGGAAATTGCCATCAAACCAGATGAACATTGTCTGTTGATACCAACAAAACCAGCCTTGTTAGGAATACCGGCAGCCAATGCAGCACCTCTGTGTTCGGTGGAACCAGCACCTCCATTTAAGACATTACCAACAGCAACATCTTCAATCAAGTCAACATCAACACCAGTTTTGGCAATAAAAGCTTTCAACAATCTGTTGAAAATAAAGTCTGAACCAACGTCCTTGAATCCACCTTTACCACCTTTAGTTAAGGCAGTTCTGTATGCAGCAACAATGACAACATCGTCAGGATTCTTTTGTAACAAACTTTGTTTGGAATTTGGTTGTAATTGACCACTTAATTGATTTAATCTCTCCATAATGATTAATTTCACAATATTTCAGGAAATGGATGATATTTATAATTTTGATCCCCACAACTTAGTGTGCTTTTTCATCCGCGGCTTCTCAGTTTCATATGATTTTGCCGAGGCCGAGGGTACAAATGGCACCATTTTAGTGCCAAGGTTGGGGAAGCGCAGTGCGAGGTTGGCCGTATTTGCCGGTGTCGTCACTACTTTCTCTATACAGTAATATTTCAACGGTTGTCACATTCACTCAATATTTCACAGATAGGCATCTGATCCGAGAGTGAGGGTGAAAGAGGGTCAGAGGTCAGAGGGTCAGAGGATGGCGGGTAGAGGTCAGAGTGCACATTAGTCAGTAGCGTACATTCATTAGTCTTCTCTTTCAAAGGAGAAGATGCCAATAAACGGTTTGACGTTATCTGGTCTTCCGTCAGGGCATTTTCCTCTAAATATTAAAGCAGGCAACTCATCCTCATCCACATGGACTTCGGCATCATCTATCTTATCAGTATTAGGCGACTTCAATGACGATGTGTATGAGGAGTTATCTCCCGTACTTATTGAAGCAGGCGATCGATCATCTTCAGCACCTTTTATTTGATCTGCCTCGCTCTTTATCGTGGCCTCGTCGACTGTGAGTGGCGATATCTTGGTGAAATCAACCCTAAGCACATCATCATCCTCTACTACAAGGTAAAGCTTATATTTTTGATCCATCAAATCTTGACTATCATTGTAGTAAATAAGTCCTTTAGTAGACCCTGTAATCAACCCCATTGTACTTCCTATACCCATGAGATTTGTTCCCTTGATTTTCATATAGAGTCCAGATAATCCAAATGGCGAACAATGAATCTCAAGGTCACACTCGTTGGCATACTGGAAGCTTAGTTGTTCCTGATTCTCTTCCATATTTTCTCCAGTAGTAATCAAATTTTCCTTCTGCTCATAATCTGAGACCGGTTCGCACACTACTGCTTCATGAAGCTTGATGAATAAAAGACGAGGCAAGTGCAGTGTAAGCGGTAAATTGGTGGGGATTTTCACAAAAAAGATGCAAATTATTGGAAAGATAGTTTAAAGAAGCAACTATACTTTGATCAAATTTAATACTGTTGAAATTTTGTACCAAGTTTGTTTCGTGATTGTAAAAGCCAGTGGTTTTTAAAAATTCTAAGCGAAGATTTGTATTAGGATAGGCTGGAGGAACAGTTAAAAGTAACTCTAATTTCCCTTTATCTATCCAAATTTCTGGTATGTCTTCCTTACAATTCACAGGAAGGTCTATTTTATACTTGATAGCCCTAGCTGATTTGTGGAAAAGTTTTATATCACCCTTTAACTTTAACCTGAGCTCATTAACTAATTTATCTCTTTTTTCTTTATCAATAGGGACTTGGTTTTCCACTGTGATTGGCTCCGGTTTGGGTGAAACTTGTTGCGTTGGTTGTGGTGTAGTATCACGAGATTTCTTTTTAGTCTTGATAATCTTAATAGTTTGACGTTTCTCTTGTTTCAAGAATACTTCTAAATACCTATCAAGTGTCAATATTTGAGATAAGAGTGTTTTACCATTGACTAATGAAATCTCTACAGCTTCTTCCTCTTCTCCGATAACAACCTTAGTGTCTGTAGAGTTTGCTAATTTGGCTATTTCAGTGAATCCACGCTCAACGTTAATGGCATATCCTCTTGGGATATCATCGTTCAATACTCTAATTGATGATAATGATCCCTTCTCTTTTGGTACAACCAAGTTGATCTGAAGAGTATCCAAGTCAAATGGAAAATCAGGATCTGATGGTACGATCATAAATGCCAAGTATACTGGCTTTGGATCGAGGGTAGCGTCCTTAACTACTTTTGTTATATCATTTGATTCACTAACTGGCGATCCATTAATGGTTATAAGCTTGAATCGGTTGATCAACTTCATGATTTGCTCGTATCTGTAATCCTTCCTATGAGGACGGTGCCTTCTAGGGGCTTTTTTGGCGTTCTTAGGCTGCTCCATGATAAAAATTTTCTCACTATTTGCAACCATAGAGCCTTGAGTAGGGCGAGAATCGTAGAGAATCGACAGATAAGTTAGTATAGTCAGCTTAGAGGTGGCGGAAAGGGGGTCACAAACAATAATGGCCTGACTACGGGAGAATTTTAAAAAGTGATGTGGAAGCAGGGCAAGCTTTGGTCTCTGGTCTACTTCTGGTCTGCACTTGGTGCTCTCGGTCTGCTCTCGTTTGCACATAGTTTACTACAACCTAGTTGAGTGTGGGCCAATCTGACCTAGGCCGTTTATCTCGCTCATTTAGCCGAATTCTTCTGGTCATTCTGGTCTCACTGGTCTCGCACTGGTCATTCGGTCTCGTGCATTCTGGTGATGTGGTCCCCGCTTTAACTGTCATACTTATTTTACCGCATATCCTAATCATCAACAAGCATGAAGTAACCCTACTCGAATCTACACTCTCAGTCTCTAGCTACCGCCTCAACCACACCCCTCTTACCCCGTACCTCCCTCACACCCCTCACATACCTCCTGCTTCAAGACCACATATCAGCCTGAGCCCCTTAGCTTATCGCGATCACAAAAATTAATAACTCCCTAAATGACAAGAGACAAACGGAGCGACCAGAGTCTCAAGTTATTGAGCTCGCACCTGTCTGTGTACAATGCATTGACCAATCCTGACTTGGAATTACTGCCCTCCCCTAATGATTACGGGCTAACTCGGTTTTCTAGCCCAGAAGATGAGGAGTTAAGGTACATTGATAATAGGATCCTTAGAACCTTGAGTAACTCACCATTTGTACCACAAGCAAGCCTGTTTAGTGGTCGTCCAGCATCATTACTCTCTATAAGTACTGATGAAGAAATGGACGAATCTCTAGTTATAGTCACGTCTCCTCCCCCTCCTGGTGTTAATACTACTATGGTATTTGATACTGATGAAGAAGACAATGATGTTAGTGATTCATTCATCATGCCCACGATGTCGCTTAACAATAAGTTAACGGTTACTTTGTTGAGCTCCAACTATCAACAAGAGACAAATGATCTTGTTAATCAGGTTAAGAATGAACTCAACATCAATATCAACTTTATTCATTTACAATTGGAGTCGAGTAATTATAACCTCAACCATGAGATTATCCGTAATTCTAACTTGATTTTCATTGTAAACGATGGTTCGTTGGTGTTTACTGAGTACTTTAAGTATTTCAACAGTATTCAACCGATAGATGATGATTCACCTAAACTTACCATTATCAATATGATGACAGTTAATTATTTCACCAACTTGTTTGAACTAATCAATAATGTCAGACCTTACCAAATGTGGAAGACTTCATCTCTCAATAGTCCCAAATTACTCCACCAATTCAAGGATTGTATTGAGACAGAAATGAACCATTTACAAGTGATCAAGAAATCAACTGATTCCTCTGATCTCCTTTATTCAAGCTTGATCTCTAATCGCAAACCTGATTATAAGCGGTTGGAACGCAAATTCAAATCTGAGTTCAACCAAGCATCAAGTCATGTCAACCCATTAAACTTAAGTCTTAATAAACTTAGCAAGCTTAACTGCTTGTTATTACCTGACCAAGGTAGTAGTGGCCTTTATGTGGTTGCCTCCTTTGTAATTGGGGTATCTTTGGGTATAGGTTTTGCTAATGGGCTCACTAAATTACTCAGTGATCAGCTTTCAACAGGTTTGGAGCTTTTTCATCCGGAGCCTAAAGAAATAGTACAGGAATTCAGTCCCCCTTTCTCGGTAATAGATAAAGTCATTAATGGTGATGTTAGGTTGGTTAACGAGATCACTGACTTCTTATCTTCGGTAATGGTTAATTTGAGGTTGACCAGCGAGTTGATAATCAGTTGCGTTAAAGGTGGGGCAAGCAAGTTATTTGCTTTGGTTTTATAGAGTGTTAGACACAATGCAGGTAATTGTGATAAATATAATGTATCTATGCTTATATGGATATGGGCAGATAGATGGGAATGTGGGTAGGTATGAAATGTTCAAAGGCTGAGGTATGGCTGAAGGCACACTTGAAAGGTATAGTGGCTACATAGGGTTAGAATAGTAGTAGAAATGAATAGTATTCTATATTTCGGTATTCATATATTTCATCTAAGACTCTACAATATACACTCTACCTTCCCAAGGCGACAACTCCAGTTCCTTGAAGTCTTCAACATTTGAGTTAATCAATTTGAGACCACCAAGGTGTCTCTCGAAAGGAACAGTATGGTCACTGAAGTTAAGACTTACGTATACCTTTTGGCCATGCCCTTCTTTTACGTAAGTAAAAACGTTAGCGTTATCATAATCTAATACCTTAATATTACCATAAACGAAAGACTCCTTGTATTCTCGTCTTAACTTCAAGCATTTCTGATAGAAAGAGAACACAGAAGTCGGATCATTGATTTGGGATTCGACATTGATATCTTTATAGTTATCATTGATTCTCATCCATGGTTTAGTAGTAGAAAATCCCCCAAAATCAGAAGCATCCCATTGGACAGGAGATCTTGCATGATCCCTGGCAACTATAGCAACAGCATCGAAGAACTTCTGAACTCTAGGGTCAGAGTCGTCTTTGATATCCTTGTTTTCTTCGTATAATTGCTTATAGGCGTTAACAGTTTCAATGTCAAGGTACTCTTTAATATCCCAAGATCTTGGAAGATTGGTCATACCAATTTCTTGGCCTTGATAAATAAACAAAGTACCAGTCAAAGTGGTTTGCAACAAGGCAATTAACTTAGCGGACTTAAATGTGGACTTCAAAGTCTTGGTGCTGCCAAATCTAGAAACACTTCTGGCTTGGTCGTGGTTCTCAATAAAGACAGTAGACCATGCATCTGTGTCTTTAATAAAATCACATTGTGATTGAATAGCATCCTTAACCTGCTTGAGAGTGAATCCCTTATAGATGTACTTGTTTCCTTCAGTTGTACCCAAAGTAACCAAGTCGAACAAGAATAACATATTCATCTCTTTTTCATTGGCACTGACATATTTCAAAGTATCCTCTCTGGAACACCCACCAACTTCACCAACAGTCATAGCATTGTACTTGGAAGTAACTTTAGAGAATATCTCTTTGTGAAATTCATGAATTCTAGGGCCATTATTAACAAAGTTACCAGGGTGTTGTAATGGCTCTTCTGGGAACACGATTGGTGCGTCTTGAAAGCTCTGGTCTTTAGAGTATAATCCAGCGGTATCAATTCTGAAGCCATCAATACCTTTCTTGAACCAAAACTCTAAAGCTGACTCATAGATTGCCTTTCTACATTCTTCGTTTTCCCAATTCAAGTCTGGTTGAGTGGCTGCAAAAAGACGCAAATAGTATTCATCTGTTTGCTCGTCATAAACCCAAGCACTTTCACTGAAGAAAGATCTCCAATTATTTGGTGGAAGTCTATTTCCATCTTTGTCGTACCTTGGTTTCTTCCAAATATACCAATCCCTCTTGGGGTTGGTTTTAGAAGATCTTGATTCTTTGAACCATTCATGCTCAGATGAAGTGTGGTTAATAACCAAATCCAATATTAATTTCATACCTCTTGAATGACATCCTTGGATCAAAGTATCCATATCTTCTAAAGTACCATATTTAGGATAGACAGATTCATAATCACTGATGTCATAACCCATATCGTCTTGTGGAGAGTCATACATTGGAGATAACCAAATTATATCCACACCTAAAGATTTAACATAGTCTAATTTGGAAATAATTCCGGGAATATCACCAATACCATCCCCATTGGAATCCTTATAAGAAGCAGGCCAAATTTGGTATACTGTTCCATGTTTCCACCATTTATAATCGATAGTCATGGTAAAAAATATATTTCGGATCTTCACTATGAAGTTGCTATTTAAACTTTTTGAGCTCTGATACTCGGGAAAATTGACGCTAAATTCAAAGAAAAATATTCCGATCAGCGCCATGCAAATATGCACCTAATTTTTGAAAAGCTGGGCAGTTTTTTCAATAATTTCACCTCTACATCTTAATCTTTTACCCTTACATCATGTTATAATACAGTCAAAATAGCTCTTTGATCCCAAAGAGTTGTATATACACGTATATCTTTAATTTAAATAGGCCGGAATTTTCGCAAACTTAAAAGTAATTCGGAAGAATTGAGAGTTACCCCAGATTTCATTTGCTGATCCTGTATTTTACTCCGCTCGAAAAAATTACGTAACTGCAAATACGAATAAGTTTGAATATTTTGAGTTACATACTAGTCTTTAAAATCAAAGATTTTAATTTTGATAGATGTAGTTACGTGATATGTGTCTGTAGGTTCTAACTAGCTTCTTCTGGTATTTTTCCAGCTAAAAAATTGGCTCTTCCGACCCCGGAAAAAGTCCAAAAAAAAGGGTATTTATGCGCGAGATTAATTCAGGGCAACCCCACCCAAAAAGTCTATAAAAGGAAAGGCTTTTGCTGTTGGGGTCTCAACAACCATGACTGAATTAGTTGAAGACGTCACCAAGAGAGATGAAAAAATCGAGATAGCTCACAAGTTAGATAGTAATTTTACTCACTCCTCTTTAGGTGCTGATGTTGAAGACTATCTTGCTAAATTCTTGGAGATCAACGAAAATGCTAAACAAGATGATAGAAGGGATAAAACAATGCCTTTGAAAGAAGGTTTAAGGACCTTCCCTAAAGCTGCTATGTGGTCGGTTGTCTTATCCACTGCCTTGATCATGGAGGGTTATGATACTAACTTATTAAACTCCATGTATGCTATGCCTGCTTTTAAGCGTAAATATGGTAAGCCACTCGATAAAAACGACCCCAACTCTGATTATGAAGTTCCAAGTAATATTCAGACAACTTTATCAATGTGTACTAATGTTGGTGAAGTTATTGGTCTTGCTATTGCTGGTGTAGTTGCCGATAGAATTGGGTACCGTTATACTTTGATTACTGCTTTATTTTTCACTACCTGCTTCATATTTATTGTATTTTTTGCCCAAAATGTTGGTACTTTGATAGCTGGTGAGTTGTTGCTTGGTATTCCTTGGGGTGCATTCCAGACGTTGACTGTCTCATATGCTTCTGAAGTTTGTCCATTAGTTTTAAGAATTTATTTGACTACTTATGTTAATGTGTGCTGGGTGTTTGGTCAGTTAATCTCTTCTGGTGTCTTAAGAGGTATGGTTGACAACGATACTCACTTAGCTTATCGTATCCCTTTTGCTGTACAGTGGGTATGGCCCGTCCCTATTATGATTGGTATTTACTTGGCTCCAGAGTCACCATGGTGGCTCGTAAGAAAGAACAGATTACCCCAAGCAAAGAAAGCATTGACCAGATTATTGACTGAGAACAAGCATTTACCAAATAAGCAAATTCTTGCCGAAGCTATGTTAAACAAAATGCAAATCACCTTAGCAGAAGAACACTTGATGACCAACTCAGGATCGTCTTATTTTGACTGTTTCAAGGGTGTTGATTGGAGAAGGACAAGGCTAGCATCTGTGACTTGGTTAATTCAGAATATAACTGGTTCGTCTTTGATGGGTTATTCTACCTATTTCTATCAGCAAGCTGGACTTTCCACTTCGATGTCATTTACTTTCTCCATCATTCAATACTGCTTGGGCATCATTGGTACCTTTGGTTCCTGGTTTGCCTCCCAAAAGTATGGAAGATTTGACATTTATTTTGGTGGTCTCTGTTTCAATTTTTGTGTTTTAATTATCGTAGGGGGACTTTCATGCTCCAGTGATCCTGACGCATCTTGGGGAATAGGAACCCTTTTGTTGGTCTACACGTTTATTTATGATTTGACTATTGGTCCTATTTGTTATTGTTTGGTAGCTGAGCTTCCATCTACCAAATTAAGAACCAAAACTATTATTATTTCCAGAAACGTTTATAATATTGCTGGAATCATTACCGCAGTAATCACTCCCAAAATGTTGAACCCCGACGCATGGAACTGGGGTGCTAAGACTGGATTCTTCTGGGCTGGATTTTCGCTTGGTTCGGCAATATGGTGCTGGTTTGAGTTGCCTGAAACTAAGGGAAAAACATTTGCTGAATTGGATGCTTTGTTCAAGGATCACGTTCCAGCCAGAAAGTTCAAATATACCGAAGTGGATGTCTTCCAAGTCAACGAACTTGTCGATAATATGGGTAAGGATGGTGTTAAGGAATTGGTAGATGCTACCGACCAAGTTGAAGAGATAAAAGCATAGCTGTTGTATTAGTATATATCATTGAGGCTTCTGTAGGAATGAACAGCTTACGTTAATTATTTTTGCAGCCATTTGCGCAAAAACAAGCCATATATAAATTTTAAACTATAATTAAACATATAAAGTAGACAAGTAAATTCTGCCTTCCCAAGGTGAAAGTTTTCCGACTGCAATATTATCGACGTTGGATTCCAATAATTTGTAGTCATGGGGTTCGACAAATTTAATCGTATCATCACTGAAATTCAACATAACGAGGGCCTTGGTGTTACCACTTGTCTTGATGTAGGTAAAAGTCTTGGGGTTACTATAATCTAAGATTTCAAAAGATCCGTATATAAACAAATCTCTGTATTCCTTTCTAAGCTTCAATAGCTTTTTATAGTAAGAGAGTACTGAATCTGTATCATCAATTTGATTAGCAACATTAATCTCCGAGTAATTATCGTTAACCCTCATCCACGGCTCAGTTGTGGAGAAGCCTCCATACTTATTTGTATTCCACTGAACAGGAGTCCTTCCATTATCACGAGCGATAATTTGAGCTGCTTTCTTGAATTCAGCTAGCAAGGAGTCCTTCTCATCAATAATGTTGTGTTCTGCCTTTAAATTTTTATAAGAGGTCACGGTTCTAATATCTTTGTACTCACTGATATCCCATGAAGAGGGGACATTAGTCATACCAATCTCTTGACCTTGATATACAAATAAAGTCCCAGTAAGTGAAATTTGAAACAAAGCAAGCATCTTGGACGACTTCACTGTACTTTCTAAGTCTTTGGTACTCCCGAATCTGGAATTGCATCTGGGCTGATCATGATTTTCAATGAAAACTGTTGACCAAGCATCAGTATCTTTAGTGAAATCTGACTGATACTCTACGGCTTTCTTGATGTCAACTAACCCAAAGGGATGGTACCTGAACCTATCAGCCCTGATGGTACCAAGACTTACCAAATTGAAAAGAAATATCATGTTCATCTCTTTTTCTTTGGCACTAACGTATTTCAAAGCATCGTCCTTTGAACAGTTTCCTACTTCTCCCACAGTCATTGCATCATATTTTGAAATAACTTCACGGAACATTTCCTTATGGAATTCGTGAATTCTGGGGCCATTCAAAGTATATAAGTCACTCGATTGATATGGGGTGTCTTTTAATAGGATAGGAGTATCTAAAAATCTTTGATCCTTGGAGTATAATCCAGCAGTATCAATTCTGAATCCATTTATTCCCTTTTTAAGCCAAAAATCTATTGCTGTATCATAAATTGCCTTTCTACAGTCTTCATTTTCCCAATTCAAATCTGGTTGTGAAGCAGCAAAGAGGCGTAGGTAATATTCGTCAGTTTTCTCATCGTATTCCCAAGCTGATCCAGAGAAATATGACCTCCAGTTATTTGGGGGTTGTCTATGTCCTTTCTCGTCATAGACAGGCTTCCTCCAAATATACCAATCTCTCTTCGGGTTGGTTTTAGAAGATCTTGACTCCTTGAACCATTGATGTTCAGAAGAAGTATGATTGATAACCAAATCTAAAATTAGCTTCATATTCCTTGAGTGACATTGGGAGATTAAATTGTCCATATCCTGCATAGTTCCATAAGGAGGATATATTGCTTCGTAATCGGAAATATCGTACCCCATGTCATCCTGAGGAGAATCATACATGGGCGATAACCAAATAACATCTACACCTAACTCTTTTAAGTAATCTAAAGTAGAAATTATACCAGGAATGTCCCCTATTCCATCACCATTTGAGTCTTTATAAGAAGCAGGCCAGATTTGATATACGGTGGCCTCCTTCCACCATTTGTAATCAATTGTCATTTCGATTACATATTGAGATAATTCTACTGCTTTTATAGCAAAAGAGAAGAGGATAGTCTTTCGGGCGAAAAGTTTCCCCACAACAATAGCCGTTACAGTAACTGTTACGAGAATTTCATCTATTTTTACGAGATCTTTCCGTGCCTCGCATGACAAAGTGTGGAGATGGCTGCAAATCGTATTTTTCTTGGCTGCTAATTTAGCCAACTATAAAAGCATCAAATTACATGAAATATATACAATGACCCAGTTTATTGAAGATAAGAATCAAGGTGCTACTATTGAAATTGAGGAGGGGTTGGATAAAAATCTTACCAATGTTTCACTTGAGCCTGAACTCGAGGATTATATTGCTAAATTCTTAGATATTAATGAAGATGCCAAACGAAATGATAGTAATGAAAAAAAGATGTCCTTAATTGAAGGATTAAGAACATTCCCTAGAGCCGCATTGTGGTCTATTGTTTTGTCCACAGCTTTGATCATGGAAGGCTACGATACTAATTTGTTGAACTCGATGTTTGGTATGCCTTCCTTTAAACAACGTTATGGAAGGCTTATTGATCCTAATGATCCTTCTCAAGGATATGAAATAGAAACCAATATTCAGACTCAATTATCAATGTGTGTTTATGTAGGTGAAATTGTTGGTCTTTCTGCTTCAGGTATTACTGCTGATCATATTGGTTATCGCTATACTTTAATTATTTCTCTTTTTATGACCATATGTTTTATCTTTATTGTATTCTTTGCCCATAGTGCTCACATGCTTATGGCAGGAGAGTTATTGCTTGGTATTCCTTGGGGTGCATTCCAGACGTTGACCGTATCGTATGCTTCTGAAGTTTGTCCATTGGTTTTAAGAATTTATTTGACTACTTACGTAAATGTCTGTTGGGTATTTGGTCAATTAATCTCCTCTGGAGTGTTGAGATCAATGATAAATAATGAGACGGATCGAGCCTATCGTATCCCTTTCGCCATACAATGGATTTGGCCCGTTCCCATAATGATTGGTATCTATTTAGCTCCAGAGTCACCCTGGTGGCTTGTCAGAAAGAATAAGCTAGTTGCAGCAAAGAGATCATTGTCTAGGTTATTAACTGAGAACCCCCATATGCCAGATAAACAAATTCTAGTTGATGCAATGTTGAATAAGATGGTCTTCACCTTAACTGACGAAAGATTGAAGTCCCAAACGGGAACATCATACTGGGATTGCTTCAAAGGTGTGGACTTCAGACGTACACGAGTAGCTTCATTTGTTTGGTTGATCCAGGCAATCACTGGCTCCGCCTTGATGAGTTACTCGACTTACTTTTATATCCAAGCTGGTCTTTCCACTTCAATGTCATTTACTTTCTCCATCATTCAATATTGCTTGGGTATCATTGGTACTTTTGGTTCCTGGTTTGCCTCTCAAAAGTTTGGCAGATTTGACATTTTCTTTAGTGGTCTCTGTTTCAACTGTTGTCTTTTGTTTGTTGTGGGAGGACTTGCTTGTTCCAGTGATCCAAACGCATCTTGGGGTATAGGATCACTTTTGTTGGTATTCACATTTGTTTATGATTTAAGTGTTGGTCCCATATGCTACTGTTTGGTGTCTGAGATTCCCTCTGTTAAATTAAGAACGAAGTCTGTTGTTATAGCAAGATTGGCCTATAATATAGCAGGTATAGTCAAATCCATTATTACTCCCAAAATGTTAAATCCAACTGCTTGGAATTGGGGTGCCAAAGCTGGCTTTCTATGGGGTGGTTTGGCATTTTTCTCTGCCCTCTGGTGTTGGTTTGAGTTGCCAGAGACGAAGGGAAAAACTTATGCTGAGTTGGATGTACTTTTCGATCACCATGTGTTTGCCAGGAAGTTTAAAGCTACCGAGGTATCTGTATTTGATGCAAACCAGATGCTTGACAAAATTGGAAAGGGTGGTGTCAAAGATTTTGTCAATGGGGCTGTTGATGTTTAATAATGTTTGATGATGTTTAATGTTTAATATGTAATACTACGTCTTTGTTTGAAATCCCTCCTTATTTGTTCCCAAACACGTACACTTTCACAGTCTTCTACAACTCTCGGTTTATGGGATCTGTAGTTCGCATCGATAGAGTCCCCTTTGCATGCAATTTTGAAGCTATTGTAATGAGCGTCAATATCCTCCTCTATCCATGGCTTGGGGATGGGATCATCTGAGAAATGTACAAGCTTAGCTTTCTCTATGAAGTCTGAAGGATTCCAAGAATCGTTGTTTTCTGGATCAACAAATGGTACATATTGAGGATCTGCAACAAACTTCCCGTGGTTCCGTTCTCTTAACTCTCCAGTTAAGACACCGTAAATCCTGTGATCCAAAATTCCTATTTTTAATCTCTTTTTCTTCAACCCATACTCGATATATCTATTGATGACCTCCATGTCATAATCAATATCTTTCAGGAACCACGAGGAGCTTATATGACTTTTCACATCCGTGAATTTGATTCTATGTGGCCTGAAGACAATAACGTGAGTTCCAAAAAAGTTTTCTATATTGGCCAACTTATGTTTGTCAGATAGTAGTGATGAAATCTCTTTGCTACTTGATATGCCATCAGCTGGTATGTCCTTGCCATATAATTTCAAATCAGAGAGCCAATACGCATGGGGCATAGCGATGTCAATGTCCTCAGGAATGTTGAAGAGTTCATCAAGGTTGGACGACATCAACATACTATCAGCATCGAAATATATCACACAGTCGTAACCTTTCAACAGGAAAATATGCAACTTTGTCAAAGAATAACGCCATTCGCTGTTAATCAGAGACATCATCGCTTTAACAGGTATAAGCTTAATATTGTTAGCCATTATAGCTTCCGTATAAAGACTTGGTTCCACTTCTTCACTATAAAACAACAATAAATCACCTGTGGCATTGAAATTTTTCAAGTCAACCAAGTTATCGATTGCCAATTTGAAGTAAATGTCATTAGTGGCATATTGCACATACGCTAAATGCTGGAGATGCGTGTGATTTTGACTCTCAAGGAACTCTTGCGGCAAGACATTAAGACCCTCCCTTATGTAAGCACTCACCTCATTATGGTCCTTGAATTGAAACAAAACAGCATATATCAATACTATGGGTATTACTATTGACTCCCATCCTAACCACATCATCTTCGCGATAAAATTATTGTAGTCCAAGCCCATTGCAACCAATAGTTCTTTCACCATCGATTGTTAGGTATATGTGAAACCTAACTAGGTTATAATCGATACTGAGACTCGTATGAAGTAAGGTTAAACCTTGCAATGGCTCTAAATACCCACTCTCATCGAGATCTATTGAGTTTATCCAATTTTTTGCTTTACCAAAACCATCAATCAGCCAATATGGCCTATTGGTTAGCGACTTACAAGTTTGTCTTATATAAAGGATTTAAAGCCTTATATGTAGGATTTACTTGTAAGATTATGAGCGCTGGTGGTTTAGTGGTAAAATCCAACGTTGCCATCGTTGGGCCCCGGGTTCGATTCCCGGCTAGCGCATTCTTTTTTTGCTTACATTCCAGTGAGTTCACAAATACTGTTTCAGTTTATGCATG
Source organism: Yamadazyma scolyti (assembly GCA_003707025.2). NCBI lineage: Eukaryota > Fungi > Ascomycota > Pichiomycetes > Serinales > Debaryomycetaceae > Yamadazyma > Yamadazyma scolyti. The sequence goes on along the minus strand of PPMW02000014.1, from coordinate 131,552 downwards.
AAAGTGGGGCAGAGATCAATTTTTATAAGAGATCTTTTTAAGGCAAAAATCCATCAATTCATCAACACAATATCCATCGTATCAAGGTAGTTGGATCTTTCAAATTTGCAAACTTCAAGTTTTTGGACAATATCTCCAATTTTTTGCAGCCATAAAATGGACCTCGTAAGAGTGCATAGAGAGCTCTCACCCGCACCAAGCTATAAAACAGGAAAACGCACCTAACTAGCAAAAGCTCAAATTTACAGAATACAAAAAATATAGCTTCTAGCCCTTAAGAGCTTCCTAAGAAGCTGGAGAAAGACCAAAAATAAAGATCTCCGCGACGGGGAATTGAACCCCGGTCCCCCGCGCGACAAGCGGGGATTCTAGCCACTAAACTATCACGGAAATTGTTAGTAGTTGAACATGCAAAAAATTTATAAAGTTCTTGCATATAACCTGTGCGCAGGAAAAGAAAAAAGGACCTGGGTTCAAAGAAAAATGGACCTGGGTCCACTTTTTTGAGACCTGAGAGGATTAGAATGAACTATCACGGAAATTGTTAGTAATTGAACATGCAAAAAATTTATGAAGTTCTTGCATATAACCTGTGCGCAGGAAAAGAAAAAAGGACCTGGGTCCACTTTTTTGGGACCTGAGAGGATTATAATAGACCAAACCATCTCGGAATTTGATATCCTCGTTTAAAGAATTTTTCTTAAATTTTTCATCTTTGAGAGATTCCTGTATATTGAATGTTAATTCCGTTTCGCTTTACAACAATAGATACGTTAAGCTGATATCTAGTAATAAAGATATATGGTGTCTCTAGAATGAAAAATCTAGAGTACTATAAATATTATAAAAAATGTTTTGAGATGATGCAACTTTTGAGTCTACAATCAAGTTCAAACGGTTAATTCCGATTCCACCCACTGGTCTAACGATTGTCAATAGCTTCCCGAGGTAAAATTGCTAAAATCCAGTTAATTGACTTAGTTTGAGGTACATTTACTTGTGGTTATTCGAAAAATGTCATTTATCGTAGGTGTGGATCTTTCCCCTGAAACCCGTAACATATTCCTACTCAGCAGCGCCTCATTCCGCAACCACACACTCAAAATAATCACACTATTACCAAAAACACCAAAATTCAAGCTCAAATGAACTACAATAGTACTCTCTTCAAACACATTCCTTCCACCTAAGTGTTATATCTCTTTATATTATCTCTATGGTTTTAAATATGAAATCATAACATTAGTCCCAAAAGGGTAATTGATTCGCATCCAAAAAACACAGACTAAAAAATTTTATTTATAGCACTTGATAGATCTAGTACAAACTATGACCGATCCCAGCATAACTGCCGCTCCTACTTTGACAACTAAGTACTACAACAGACGAGCAGACTTACCGGACTTACCAACATTAACTGATGACAATGGTAACACTTATAGTACACCAAGTATCACAGTGCCACCTAACAGTAACAACCCATTTATCCTAAGAACTAGCAATCCAAATGGTACTGTTTTCATTGCAGTTGGGGCAATCGTAGGTGCCATCTTATTGGGGTTTATCCTTTATCACTTAATTAAGTCCATTAAAGCATCTAAAATGGCTAAAAAGGCAGTTTATAATGACAAGCAGATGTATGAGAAATACCAAAGTAACAATAACACTGCTTATGGATTAACTCCATCCACTACATTGAACAACTTTTCAACTCATAATCAGAGTGTTGGCAAGCTTCCGCTTTTATCTCATCATCCTTCTAAGTCATTGACAGGATTAGGTGGGTTTACAAATAGTGCCTCGGGATCTCAAGCAGGGGACACTTCCACTATATACCAGGCATCAGAAGTAGGAGCTCCAACATCCAAGCACGATCTCACTAGAATGTTTATCTCTCCAACTGCAGAAGTTATGTCTCATAAAAGAGTGGCATCAACCTCCAATGTATTCAGTGGATCGCAAACTAATCTTTCATCCCCAGCCAACAGGAGCTCTCAACTTATACCTAGCTTGTATATTCATCAAGATGGTAATAACAGTGATTATTCATTGAGCACCAATACTCATAGTAGAACTGGCTCCGTACCTAATCCTCCTGCACATTTACAACAGTTGCATTCCAGTGCTGCCTTGAATACCAAGCCAACCAGAAAAACAATCCCAAGTATGTACTTGGAGGACTTGATCGACGAGTAATTACTGCTGTAGGGCTGATTGGTCAGAAATTCACAGATAGCTCTGTCAAAGAATGCCTCTAAGAGGTATGACTTCAGCTTTTGTGGTCATAGGAAGGAAAATATACGGTCATATTATCTCCCCCGTCCTATCGCTCTCGCTTCGCTGTCTCTCCCTGCCTCTCCCTGCCTCTCCCTGCCTCTCCCTGCCCTCTGCCCTCTGCCGTGTCTCTCTATCGTCGTGCGCGATTGCAAAACGACTTACTCGTCTGCGACAAGCCTGGAAAACAACTAACGATGGCTATCTGTGGCAGTGGTCAAAAGACCAGTATGTATTGATCATTGGCAGATAAAGAGTATACTAACAGCGCAGTTCAACGTAAGATTGTCATATTGGGAGATGGTGCGTGTGGTAAGACATCTCTCTTAAATGTGTTCACGAAGGGGTACTTTCCTCAAGTATATGCCCCTACCGTGTTTGAAAATTATTTCCATGACATCTTCATTGATGGACAATCGGTTCAGTTGATCTTATGGGATACGGCAGGGCAAGAAGAATTCGACAGGTTGCGGTCTTTGTCCTATGCCGACACCCATTGCATCATGTTATGTTTCTCGATTGATTCACCCGATTCGCTAGAAAATGTGCAAACAAAATGGGTTGGGGAGATTGCTGATAATTGTGAAGGGGTCAAGCTTGTGTTGGTGGCATTAAAATGTGACTTAAGGAGTAATGAAGATTCAGATTTGGACAATTACCAAGACGAAGAATCAGTGGGAAACAATGCCAATCCTTATCAGCAGCTGAGAAGATTGATTACTTACGAGGAAGGTTTGGCTGTAGCCAAAAAGGTGGGAGCCTTGAGATACTTGGAGTGCTCTGCAAAGAAGAATAGAGGAGTAAATGAAGCATTCAGTGAGGCAGCTAGATGCGCCATAAATGCAAAGCCAAAAGGTTCTAACGAGCCTCCAGCAAAAGAAAAAAGCTGTACTATTATGTAGACTTTATAATTGACTATTTACATCATTCTTTAAATGGATTAATTAGTGGTTTTTCTCTGGCATCCCAGACGTCCTCTGAACTTCCTTTAGCCTTTTGTTCTAGCAACTGTTGCTTGTAGAACTCTTGCACTTTCCGAGCATTTTCTGGATTACTTTGTTTACTAGACTCAAGGAACTGGCCATGGCGTAATGCAAACCAGAGCTTCTCTCTTTGTTTACTGCAGTATGAGATCTCCCCATAACGGTAGTAGTTCTTGACCTGGCCACCAACTGAGAAGCACTGGAAAAGCTCATCAAAGGCTGTATTTACCAGCATCGTACTGGGGAAAGACTCAATACTGTTCTCGTTAAGAATACTCGTCACTTGTTGTCTTTTGTCTCGTATGTCTTGAGGTTCATCTTTGAAAAGTGACCATAGCTGGTTGAGCTCTTCTTCCTCCGATGGCATATCGCGAATAATTTCTTGCAGCTTGAAGTAGCCCGATACTACTAGAATTGCATATTATCTGTTATGTACTCAGTACCAGCCCCTGTATAACCACTAGTTACGCGTTAGATAGTGTGAGCTAATTCTTTATTTTTAATGATTTTTAGGTGTTTTCGTAGTGTATCAATAGCTGTAATGGTATTTATTGTGAAATTCACAGATTGAGGACAATTGAAATCTTGCAATGCGTATAGATAGTGTTCTCTGGGGTTGCAAACTTAGAGTCGAGTATAATATGGAGATTATGAAGATATGAACTACTATATCACTTTACAGAAGTAGCTTGTCCTGAACACCAGTATACAGTACAGTACGCAGTACAGTACACAGTGAACAGCACACAGTGAACAGTACACAGTAAACAGTACACAGTAAATAGTACACAACGGTAAACACGACAGACCTGTAAACACGTAAATACAACATATGTATTTTTAGCATGTGCATCGCTCGTAATGTTACCAGCATTTTATGTTGCAAATTAAACTTTATCTTTTTTCGTAGTCTGATTCGAGGAGCTATTTTTAGATCCTCATTACTATCATCAACGGAGCTTATGGTGGTGCCGAAGGGAAATGAACAGAGAACTATAAGTGAATCGATTCGTACACACCACCTTTCTTGTGGTGTAATGTAATTGATAACAGCACTAGTGCTCTATATGTGGCTTTGTACTAACATATTACATCATGTTTTGATTTTTCCCAATTAGATTAAATTACTTGCGCTGCCCTTGGAAAATTTCAGAAAAGAATTCTTATTTAAGCCGTTGAGAGTCAGCTCCCTTGAAAAATCCTCATTACTATCCAATGAGTCTTGAACCTGGAAAGAGTATTTTACAAGAGCATAAGTTCTATGAGACTGGAAATATCAAGCATTTATTACCCTTAATTAAGCTACAGAGTTATGATGGTAATATAGACGATGTCGATGATCAAGGATTTCTTTCCTTCCTTTACGACAATCTCAATTTGATAATATTAGCCATTGCGATTCTTGGGTTTTTATTGATGTATAAATCTAGAGGGAGAGTCAAGAAGACCATCTCCAAGGTCTAGTGAGCAAATTATACCCTATTTCTGCATTCCTTTTATTGCATTTCTGCATTCCTTTGTTGCATTCTTTGTCGTTGCATACCTCCTGCATTATTAATTCGTTCCTTATAGATATGCATAATACATAATTGTAATTTAAATTATCTTATTTTCTATCTTTTTAAATACTTCCATGTCCCAAATGTTCCAGTCATACCATATGATTTGAGGAAAGAATGTCATGAGGTGCCATAGAGAATGACTATCCACTATCTTTCCAATGGGTACAAATTCCCAAATCTCAAATGACATTGCAAATAGCAACCAGAGATTCAAAAATATTGGTAGGATAGGGATGAATTTGGACTTTGAAAGGCTGATGTAGTTCAATTTAAGGAGGATCTTTGTTTCAAATGGTAATAACTGGATTGAACTCGATAACACCGATTGGTGTACATTATATATCCTCTGGACTTTAAAAGAATGTGCCACCCATAAAGCAAGAGTGATAATACCTATAGTAGTATGAAAGTAAAGGTTATAGTCATAATCCCAATTATTGGATAGTTTTACTAAATGTAACGTGTATAACAATGCAAAGGCCAATTGATAAGGAATCAAGTTTTTTGTGAATAGCTCGAAATATCTAATAACAATGATATAGAAATTAGATATGATTATCAATGAAGCTCCAAAATAGTCCAAAGTTTCAGTTAGGGGTAAGTCACGACAATGGAATAAACTACTAAAGATCCAACCCATCATCGATACAGATAATAAAAATAAATACTGCAAGTACATTTTCTTTACAGACCCTTGATTTTTCCTATATTGTACCATGATTTTTTTGAAATTATGGTAATTAATAGCCAAGTTCAATAATGAAAAGAACACCGATGCAATCTCTTGCATACCAAATATACGGACAAATGGCCATTTACCTCTGAATTTAACAATTGGGTCGTTCTGCTGAATCCTTATATCAGTGATGATTTGTTGACACTTATAGTCACAATTGTTTTCACAATTCCATCCAAAGATTTGTTTGAAAGGGAAGTAGATGTTGCCTATTCTTTCAAAGTCGGCGGCACTAAATTTGGTGGAAACAATGGATTTTTTACCGAGGCATTGAAAGTTATAACATTGTTGATAACAATTCGTGTATTCCGGTAAGTGGTCTCCTAATGAACAGAGCACCGGCACCACTAGTAGTAATATCACGTATAGCCTCATACTGACGTTTTCATTTTTACCGCAGTGTTGTCATAAGGTATGGTCGTGCACGACCATCAAAAGTTATAAAAGCGTTGAGGGGGCATTGTTGGGAGGATGCTGGGAAGGATATTGGAGGGATGTTGGGTGCGTTGGTCAGGAGGAAGGGATTAGAGTGGTAGGGGATACTGCGACGACTGGAAAACAAACCCTGAATGAAGATTGATTGCTGTGTAGAGCGGGTAACGGGGGTAGTGTTCGTAATATAAAACTACACGAGATAAAGGAGAGCAATGAAGGGTAATGTTGCTGTGTTAGTAATTTCTAGACAATAGGATTGTTGATAAATGGTCACATCTCAATGTAAGAATGTTGGAGACAACTACCATTGTAGCTTTTGGTGAATGTTTTGTAGACGAGAGCCATAAAGAAAATTTCAAATGGGCGCATAACCATTGCATAAAAGGAATCTTCAAAAGAGGGATTTTACAATACGCTTACGATAGAAGCACGACCGATTCATTTCTTTTTTGCTCCTGATAGCGATTAAGTTTTGAACAATGTATGAAATTAAGGAGCTACGACTAGTGACCACCTGTCGAGCAAGAATGCTTATATCTTAATTTCCTGAAATTCGTATCAAAATATGATGAGGTTAATCATAAATTCATTTAGCTCATGGTGGCAAATATTATTCATTAAGCTCCTGAATGGTTGCATTTAACTTTGTGTAATTAAGTCTTACATTGACATCAATATAACTGGTCCATAACTGGTCCAAGAGGATTGGCCGAAAACAGCAAATTTCCGAATGCGGAAGGTGAAAAATTTTTTTGCATGCGGCGTGCGGCGAAAAAATTTTTTTTATTAAATTTTAGACTGAAAAATTATACCTGGGCACTGGAAAAATATAAATAACACAACTACCCCCCAATTAATTGATATTACCAATTCAATTCTTATAACCTCATATATTTTTTTTTGTTTTACTTACGACTTACGGTTTTACTTTCTTACTAATAATACTTTCATTACTTAATTTACTTTACGGGATATGAAAAGGGGATTTGAATTAGAACAAGACAATTGTGTTAAAAAGGTTAAGACCGACGACAAAATCGATCCAATCGAAAAGCTCTTGAGCTTGAACAACAACTATGACTTAAACACCTTCTTAAATGACAGGATTGATGACATACATGAGGATAGCGTGCCATATAGCGACTCAGACGAGGAACAAGATTCAGACGAGGATTCAGCCGAAGACTCAGACGATGACAGCTCAGATGATTCAGAAAGTTCTAGGTCTAGTATATCCATAAGTTTCAATAAGATAATCACTGATAACCTAAGATATCACCAAGAGAACAATTTTTACTCGTCTTTTAGCTCGGTGAATCACTATAATCAGCAACAACATAAAGTTGCAGCACCAAGCAACCAAGTTCCATTTTTCAAGAATGTTAATTTCAATCCGAAGCCAAACAGAAACTTGATAGATGAAATAATAGACTTAGGGGATGACGAAATAGATCCTAAGGAAACTGGGAATACCGCCACGCAGAAATTGCCTGACAGTGAGGAAGAAGAGGATGAAATTTCTACCCCTAAAAACAGTCCATTATTGGCCAATTCCAAAATGGTATTAAACTACAGAAACAATAACGCCCTCAATTTATCTAACATTAATATCAGAGACTCTAACTTAAGGATATTAAACGAGAATAGCTTGATTTCTGGCAAGCTTAACGAAACAATTGGCAGTGGCAAATTTTTAATTAACGACTTTTTCTTGTAGATCACTTTCTTTAATTTTTGATGATAATGATAGCATGTGTATATTTAATGAATGTTTAATCTGTGAAAAGCATGTAATTTTCTCTACTACTTGTTTCATCAAGCCGTCGTACATTTCAAGAATCGAGCCGCTTTGATTGCGTGAAAAATTTTAAACTTTAAATTTTCCGGCTTTCCCAAAACGGAAGCATATTCCATAACTGCGAGACATTATGCCGTTCGCGACACTGTTTTAAACGGCAACCTACCCCTTTAGCAACTATTAGTATTCATTTGACGGAGAGCACACAAATGACCTCCAAGAGAGATAGAGAGCAATAATCATGCTTTAGGAACCCTGGGGATATAGATAAGATAAAAATTCGGTCATATACAAGACGACATCCACTTTAGGGGGTAATTCGTAAACTGAAATTACTGTAGATGGAACAAGGATGTCACCAATATTTCAATAGCTGTAAAAAAATAAAAAGAGTTTGATGCTAAGTATCTTAGATATGAAATTTGAATGATAAGCTTTCAAGATGCTATAGCTTATCTCATGATAAGGGTATCGGAGACTCTATTGATAATTGTAAGAGTGGGTGTATGCAGGGACATGAAAAAGAATAAGTGACATTTGCGCCTAGATGATAAAAAAAGAAATTTTGCAACACATTACCAAGCTTAAAGGGAAGAACCGTGACCCAAAAGATAAGATGAAATGAAAGCGTGGGCTGAATATTAAACTTTTTAACTTATTAAGGTTTTCAGATTTCACGGATGATCCGATCTCATTAATTTCTCCTTTCGTAAGTGAAATTACTAGCCCCTGCAACTTTAATGCGCCTGTAGTTGCGCTTTATATCTAGCCAATGCGCTTCTATCTGATCTCCTCATTACTTTTCTTTTTATGTATTACTCCTTTAGCCACATCATCCCTCTTGATTTATGACAACAATGCGCTAAGACTTGCTCAATAGGGATCTTGGTTATATACAGTTTCACCAACGATTTTGTAAACCATCTTCATATTAGCTTCATATCTTGACCTCTTGGAAGAACACCCATCATGTATTGGCCTACATCTCTATCAATATGTTCGATAAATACCCTCATATATTTCCTTCATAGGAACGAGCTTCTTATTGAAGTCACAATACCTCAACCTCAAATAATCCAAACTTGAGGGAAGAGTCTCCTGATTGAAATCAATTCTGAAACCCCAAAGTTCAAGTGACCTTAAATGCTTATTTAGCTCCACTTTATCAAAGTTCTGGAGCGGTCTATAAAGTATCGAAAGGTATTTGAGATTCCTTGGTGCCTTTACTCTCAAAGCGTAGTCCCATAATTTAAGAAATTCAAGATTTTCAGGCAAATCAAGTAAATTATGATTATACCCTTCATACAACAGCAACCAACGAAGTGATTCAGGAAATTTAATCGGATTTGTTGTTGTAAAATGACCAGAAAAAAATTCAAGTGTTTCACTCAACTTCAAAGTGCCAATATTCATGTAATCGCCATATTGGTTGCTTTTGATTTTACACTTTTTAAGGTTAGGAGGAAGTTCGAACTCATCAGATCCTGGATATGACAATACCAATTCTTCTAATCCCAAAAGCTTCAGTATATTACTGACATCCCTATAATCAACGGACAATGTCAATTCCTTCAATGGCAATGGAAACCTAATGGGAATAGTGTCAAAAGTTTCAATTGTCAATCTCTCGAGTGAAGAGAATTTAGTGAAATCATCATTCACATTGCACTCTAGAAATTTTAGGTTAGCCAATGTTTCTGGTATTTGAAACGTTACACCAACATATTCAAACTCCAAAGTTGTCAAATGTTTTGGGAACTTAAAGTCAGGATCTATAGTACATATAGGGTTGCCTGATAAATACATATCTCTTAGATATAATAGGTCGTTACCACCAGATATCTCGAATGATTTTAGGCATTCAGGTAAGCTGTAATTCCAATTTATGAACTGGTCGCTATCATCAGGATTCTTAAATCTTATCTTTAACTCCTTGATGTTCAATTTTGTAAAATCAGGAAATATTGTTTGCCTTGAACAATCTTCTAGTACAAGTATTTCTAAAGCGCCAATGTACTGAAAATCGCCAATATCTTCAACATCTAATAACACAAGGTGGGTAAGACTTGGTACTTTCCAATTGTTAATGAAACTCACGTCTTTAACCCCCCAACAATCATAGGTCACTCTAGTCACAGAATCGCTAATGAGAATCGTTGTTTCGTCATCAAAAGATGTATAGTCTGTAGTAGTTTCAGATAGTCGATCATATCCAACATTACAGGCTATTTCATAAGGAAGGTCATTTGGAATGTCCTTAGCGCTGATCTTATACTGCATAAGGATATGTGGTACCTTTTCGTGTGCTTGCATCAAAACATCTACATCATCGAACTCTAATGTAATTGTTTTATTGCTAGGATAGAATGGAGGACTAGAATGCAAGCGGATAAACTCCTCTAAATCACGAGAATATCTCACATCTGGGGTTTCGGCATCAAAGTACCATCTATGGTACAGGTTACTGATCTTAATACTCTTTGGTATGATATCATACGGTCCAATAGGTCGACTAGCTCCATTGACTTCATTGTATGTCTGTTTAGGAAGATACGAGATGATCTGTTCCACAACTTCAATCGCCAAGTTCATGAGAAATTTACGATTTTCCGAAACGGGTGAAAGTGAGGTACACGATATCAATGCTGGAAAAGACTAGGTACAGATGAGCTACTGATCTTCCTACCACTACAACTACTATTAGATCCTCCACTGTAGAACTCTAGCGATGGAACTAATGAGATATTGCTTTTGTATTGCTTTCCTCCCTTTTCTTCTTGGAATCGTTTCTAAATGGCCCAAACCTCGTTTCATAGACTAGTTTTCAAAAATTTTTGTTACGTAGTTGTTGTAAGAGCTCGGATAAAGGAAAGCCCTGCCCCACGCTCAGACTAGTTATTCGCAGCCCGTCTGTTAATTTCGCGAACCACAATGACTATACTTAATTATGTTTATGCATATTTGATAGGTGGTATCACGTTCATTCCTCTATTGATCATAGGGTTCATATACTTACATCCTAGGGTTGACGAATCTGAAAATTTGGAGTCAAAAGACAACGGGATCAGTGCAGGAGCCATAGAGGAAGATTTGCAGTCTGGATTGCTAACATATAAGGCAGGGTGGGTTATAGTCACTCAAGATTACATAGAGAGTTACGACGACATAGATCACACTACTCAATCCATAAATGATAGTCAATCAGCATATTCTACACTATATAAACTTGCCCAGAGTGAAAAAGATGCCAGTACCGAGAATACCGCTTTACCACCGCCTGCATCACCAACCCATTCAAACCCCACCAATAATACTAATTCCTCATATATTAAAAGACACAGGTTCTATGCTGTTCTTAAACATGGTAACCTCTTTTTATACAAGAATGAAGACATGAAAGATGTAAAAAACGTGATAGTATTAACTAATCAATTTGTTACCATGTATCCTAGAAATGTCGCAGATGGGCAGTTATTCACCAAGAGGACAGCTATTTGTCTCATAAAGAAGGATTGGAGTAGATCAAGAAGATTGAGTGAGAGGGATGATTCTTCAGATGATAAGTTAACTCTTCGTAATCTTATAGATGAAAATCTACCCCTTCCAAAATCATCCTTCTTCATCTACGCTGATACCAACATAGATAAGGAAGATTGGTATTTCAGTTTAATTAATGGTTCAAAAGTCAATTATGATTATAGTGACTATAGTGCCTTCAAACATGCGAGATCACTTCATTTTAAGACTAATGAGATGATTGACTTGATATCCACATTATATAGTTCTGAAGGTCATCTTCAAATGAAATGGTTCAATGGGTTGCTAGGAAGAATCTTCTTATCATTAAAGGGAACCGAAGCACTTCATGAATTCTTGAGAACTAGGATTACAAAGAAACTTCAGAAAATCAAAACTCCTGGATTTTTAGATAAATTTAAATTAGGTAACCTTGACCCCGGTTATTCTGTTCCATTTTTTACCTATCCTAATTTGAAAGAGATAAATCCAAACGGAACTATGGTTTTATCAGCGTATGTTCATTATCATGGTGAAATGTCCTGTAACATCTCTACCAAATTAATGATGAGCATTGGAAAGACTTCCAGGTCAGTTGACGTGGTTTTGAAAGTCACTCTATCGAAACTCGAAGGACCTGTAATATTCAAATTAAAACCACCTCCAAGTGACAGGATTTGGTACTGCTTTGAAATTGATCCTATCATGAACTTGAAGATTGAACCTGTCATCAGTTCAAGACAGATGTCGTATAACATTATTACAAACACCATTGAGAAAAAGTTTAAAGAAGCCATTAAAGAAAGTTTGGTATTCCCAAACTTCGACGATATTGTTTTCTATAACTCTGAAGGTGAGTTGTTCAGAGGTGGCATATGGGATCATGGTGAAGATAGTGAAGATGAAAACATTAGTGTAGGTAATGCAAGTAGTACAAAACTACCAGATCCTAATATTAATGGAAGTGATGGAGAATCAGTTGTAGAATCTACAACTGCGTCAGCAACTCCTTCCTTGAAATTAAGTAATACACTAAGCGACTTATCAAAAAAGATAAAGAAGACAAAGTCAAACCATACAGTATCTATAAATGGTACCAATTTTCTTTCCGATGGATCCATGGAGTCAAATCCTTTACTGAAAACATGGAAAAAGGTAGGTGATTGGTATAGCTCTAAAGATGACAAAATAAAGGATAAGGTTGAAATGATATCAAACAGAAGAAAACCCAGGAGTCCAAGTTCAGAATTCGAAAAACCCAAGGAAAGTGCAGACACCTCAGCTTTCAATCCTGCTATGTTCAGGAAAGATTCGTTTCATACAAGGTCAGATTCCAGATTCAGCCTCAAAAGCGAAGAATCAAAGGCCTTTGGTTCTAGATCTCCTAGAGCTGGCAGTTTTACTGAAAGATCTGAGGAACACGTACTTCCGAGAGCAAGCAGTTTTACTGAGAGATCTGAAGGAACTGCACTTCCAAGAGAAGAACCTACACTTCTGAGAGAAGAAAAAAGCATTGATGACCATTTGAATGATCTAATTAAATTGGACGATATACATTTCAAAGAATTGGATGAAGACTACTTGAACGAAAAGAGCGATTTGGATTACGATAAGGTTTCCCCTAGTAGTACCTCATCAGATCATACGAGGACTTCAGGGAAACCATTATATAGAAAACCACCTCCAAATTAGGCATTTATATTACTGTAATATACATTATATGATATGTAATTAAAGAAGTGTACATCATCTGCACATTTACTTGTAACACATACCTCATCATCTTTATTGCCTTCACGGCGCCTCCGCAGTTGCTGTGCTGTTATATATGCGGAGCCCACCCTCCATACATCTGACTTAAATTATCATTACTTGATGCAAGTTGAATCAAGATATCCACCTGACCATGGACATTCATGGGTAACCCATCCTTTTCATCCATCAACCCTATTAACTTTCTCCGGACTTTTCTCAAGTGTTCTTGAGGGTTCTGCTGGTTTTCCCAATCTAATAACGGATCGTAAATTAATGTTTCCAAATTATTCATTAACGAAGGCTCATTATCTCTTAAAATCAAGTCAGTGACTTCACATGTCTTTCTGAAAGCTCCTTCGATTTTGTTAATTCCCATGGCATCAATCATATTCTGTGTCAATCTAAATGGAACTATCTCGGGAGTGGGCAAGGTGGCACCTTTTTCAAATAAACAATCAAAATCAATATGAAGTATCGATCCTGTTGATTTGAAAAAGAGAATGTTTTCACAATGCCTATCACCCAAACCAATAATATATCCTACTATTGACATAACAGCAGCTGAACGAACAAAAGAATTTTTAGCCAAGTACCATGAGGTAGGGTCACTGAAGTGGTCTATAAACCACTCGTATAGCACTGGTGGATTATCTAATAATATATTTTCAAATGTCACGAGTAGTTTTGCCTTGGATTCACCATCGTCGAATGCATGACTCGACTTAAAGATCTTCTGTGCCTTATCCAACTTGGTGAAAACATGCTTATCATTGAAGGAAACATTATTTTTGACTCTCTCCTCGTGAACAACGCTTTTCATGGTAGAAACATTTGATACGAATTCAATGACACCCAGATTGGTTGCTAAAGGAGTAACCGAATAGTTAGCGATGGATAGATTTCTGCTTCTAGCCTCAGCATTCAGATTCAAAAGTCTGTTGATCAATGTAGTTAACTCCACAACTTTGGCATCCTTTCTAGTGTCATCCTTCTTCAACATAAGTCTATAAGCCCTGCCATCATTTCCTCTTACTGTAATCTGTTTAGGCATCTGCAAAGACATGAATACATTAACCTGATCATCTATACCATTGAAGGTAACTGACGAACTCTTTGCGAATGCAAAATTCACGTTCTTAGTATGGTTATTATTGGGCAATTTAATCTCTAAGTTTGATCGAACCGGTATAACTAGTCCGAAGGGTTGGAATAAATCTGATAAATTGAGGTCTTGACTAATTGACACTTTTCTTGTACCTTTCTTCAACTTCTTTTCTGCAATTGCAATAAAATAACCAAATAAGCTTTTTGTATCATTCAAGAGAAACTGGTTACCATTGATTTCTTTATTATCAGCTTCAATAAACTTATCGACAATTGCATTGACTCTTTCCTTTCTTGTCTTATCCTTTGAGTTTGAATGGGACCAAACAAACCACAAGGATTGCCTTGGATAAGTTCTTAAAACTCTGCTAATGATGTCTTGTAGGATTCGAACAGATAGTAAATGTTTATGACTGATTCTACTCAACATCTGTGTTATGGCTGTATACCAAACATAATCAGGAACATCAGTATTATACTGCTTGATATCCTTCAATATATACAGTAAAGATCTTTCAGCTTCTTTAGTTAGTTTTGAAGATTGAGCAAAATCAAGCCAAATAGTTATTAATTTAGGTAAGGCTTCGAAAATGTACGTTGGTCCAAGACTCAAAGCTTTCAAGAAGGATTTGATGACTTGCTGTTGATAATATCCATTGTTATTATTCTGGGATTCAAGTAACTTGTCATAATACTTACCCAATGTATAATAAGGTTTTTCCCAATTTTTTTCTATACTGTAAGCTTTAGTATATTCGTCGATAATAGTGTAAGATGAGCTATGGTTGGATTCATTTAACCAATCAGCATATTGCAACTGAAACTTAGCCTTTTGTCTTAAATTTCCAATATCATCGAGATTAATAGCTTCGAGTACTTTAATAGCATCAGTATGTTTGCCTTGATCCCAAAGTAATTGTGCATATTCGAAGTTTGTTTCTTGTTGAAGTTCGATTCCTGGATTTGATGAGTTTTTATAATTGTACTTCATAGCTTTCATAAGACTGGCAATAGACAAGTGATACTTAGTATTATCTCTAGCTAACCTTGAGCAATGTAAAAATATCTGGTTAATCTGGTGGTAATCCTTTCTACAAATGTTAATGAATTTGTGCATCGATAACACTTTCCATTTAGAATCAAAGCTTTGATCAATGTTATCTAATCTTGACTGGATGATAGCAATATTGTTGTTAGCAGGGGCTTGTGATAGCAATAAGCTAATATCTTGAATCAGATGCAATTGACGCATTAAGCTCAAATTTCTGGATAAAGAACTGCTGCTATTATTCAACGAAGTTCCTATGGTTCTGTAGATTTCTTTTGTAGTCAATTCAAATCTATCAATGTCAGAAGTTTCATAATAATCGATAAGACCACCAGCTAGCTTGAATACTATGGAATGCTCCACATCTTGTGGTTTACCGATGGATTCGGTAATGTAGAACCACTTTTTAAGCTGATCGATATCACCTAGTAACATAGAAGACTCCAAACCAACCAAAGACCATTCAAGTGAGAAATCAGGAATACCAGTGTCCTTCAACGAGGAGTTTAAATTGGACAACACTTCCTCATACGAAGCATGATCGTTTAATGATTTCAAAAATTTTAATCTGTAAGTAGTATTCTGATTATTATCGCTTAATACATTGAAAGCTTCTTGGGCTATAGACCAATTTTCATTATACTGAAATCCTCTTAATTGAATATCAGTATTACGAGTAGAGAAACTTTTCAATAACCCATCCAAAGAGTCTATATCGTTAATATTTGAGTACATTGAATGTAAACTTGAATTTGAATCAAGATTATTTGTGATGAACTCTTTAGTTATTTTACCAGCTCTAAACTCCTTTTCAATATAAAGTATAGTTCTTTCATAATCACCACTGAATGTCAGCTTTTCTATCAATGAGTTCTCAGCAATGGAGCTTAAAAGCTTATTAACAGAGTTTAAGTTTTCTTTGATCTGACTTCTCTCAGTATCTGATTTAGTTTTGTTATCATTAAAAAGTTCTACTGTGAGCGACTTCCATTGATGTAAGTAATCCAACACATCAAATATGGTTTGGTAACATGCTTTCAAGCTTTCAATGGAGTCAGTAGAGCTCAAGCTTTCGATGTTAATGCTGAAAATTGCATCAATTTCTCCAATGAACTCTCTGGAAAAATCCTTAGAGTTTAAAATGCTACCAAGTACTAAATACTTCAATAAGTAGTTACAGACAGACATGTCATTTTGCCTTATTAAAGCCGTAAACGCTGAAATAATTGCTTTATGTGCTGAGGTACTTGACGGGGAAGGCTTGGAGATCAAATTATTACATAATGAGATCAACCAATCTTCATGGTTCATACCCCTTTTATATATGGGGTATTCTAGATTGGGTCTGTTCTTGTTCGAGTAGATAAACTTCGAGTGCAAGAATGGATATAACGTTGATTTGGAGATATCGTTGAAGTTGTTCCAAACCTTCGTTTGAATAGTGGATCTCGTATTATCAGTTCTGCTATTCAAAGGAAGATTGTGATTATACAATTTGAGCCCTTTCAAGAATTCCTGCATAGCAAAACTATAATGCATTTGTTTGATAGGGTTATCTGACGCCCAAAAATTTATTACGACTATGTTTTCTATGAGATCAGTTAAGAACTTACAATTCTCTTCAAAATCATGAAAATTATGAACAAGAGTGATCTTGGGTTTAATCCTTTTCAAACTAAATTTGTTGGGATCTAGGGATCCAAGTATTGCCAATGCCTTAGCACAGTTCATAGATATATCTTTATCTTGGTCATTTTTAAATTTATAGCTGGTATCCAATAATGTGTTGATTAACTCAGTCAAGGAAATTGAACTATTTGAATTCAAATCTTTCAATTCTTGCTGGATGATACCTTGTAATTGATCTGTAAAAGTGATCAAATCTACTAATGCCTGCCTTACTACAAATCCGTTCAAAGTTTTCAATCTTCGAGTGAACTCAGGTAGATAGCTGATCTTGACTCTTGGCTTAAGCAGGTTCCTAAAGTCTTTCAAATTCTTGTTGAACTTGCGAGTTTGATCTAGTCCTTTTATAAAAGGTATACTGAAGTAATATAGTGAGTAATCAAATTTCCCGTGGTCTTCAAATCTGTTAATGTAGCTGAAAAGATTATCTAATATTTCAGTAGCTATTGTTTTGGATCTTTTCTCTAAATCTGGAAATTTCTGAAATATTAATGAGATGATGATATCAAAAATGGATATGAGGTTATTCAAATCTAATGTATTGATAATCAAGTTTAAGCAATTGATAGATATGAATTCGAACTCAGGTTTACTTATTAAAGATTGCAAAGATGTGGAGATTTGACTTAACACTGATGTGACAGCTGAAGGATTGTGGTTAACTAAGAATTCAATAGCCTTTACTGCAAGTATCTTCTCCAAGAATGGTGTGGATATTTGATAAATTATTTTAGAGATCTCCTGAATTATCTCAAGAATATGATCACCCAAAAGCTTCGATATGAGAAGATCTTGTGGGGCATTGTTTACTTCGTCACCATAATCTATTTTGGCAATATATCCAAGTGCATGGAACACCCTTTCTTCATTTTTTATGTTCCAATTTTCATCGTAGTTAACCAGTAACAATATACTACATGCAACACTTCCAATACCAGCATTTAAATAGAGATCAGCTAAGGTTACTTGCTTTTGATAACCGACATGTTTGAGGATATTCAAGATGTACTTATAGTTGACCTTATCATCTCTTACAAGGTAAGTTGCAAGAATTTTAGGGAGAAGTCTATCAATTAGCTTTTCTTTACTAAAGTTACAAGCCACAGCAATATCCTGAATATAATCATGTTGATAGTAATCTAGTAAGAATGGAACTGTGTAATCCTTGGTTAAGTTCAAAAAGAAAGTTTCTGTAATGTTACAAGTCTCCAATATTTTACCTAGGATTTTAGGAGTTCTTATTAATTTCACAGAAACTACTGGTAAATAAGGTGATAACAATTTATATGGTTTTATTTCTTTTGATTTTGCAATATACATGAAGCTGGAACTCGATAGATTTATATGATGTTCATTTTCAACTGCAAGTAAATCAATTAGTCTTAGAAGTATAACATTCAACCACTCTCCTGATGAAATAGTAGCTATCTCCGAAAATGCTTTGATGGTAGTTTCAGCTAGGTAGATATCTTTACTGAAGTTGATGGAGCTGAGGAATTGGAAGATTGATGAAAATACTTCATCCAGATATGTATCTTTCTCTTCAATCAAGAATAAAGGTAGACATCTCGAAGCTAATTGGCGTATTGTTCTATTTTTATCCACCAACATCGCTTTCAAAAATTGAAAAGTGGGATTGTTATCCAATACTTGTTTTCTAGACGGTTTGTAAGATGCATACAATTTATATAATAATAATAACACGTTCGATATTATCATGGGATCTCGAGATTTCGTAGATATCAACTTGATTACAATCTCGTTATAGTATATGGAGACTAAACCCTCATGTGGAATGGTGGGTCTAGTGGGTGATATTGACTGGTATGGATTTGAACTTGAGTTATCAATGTCACTACACTCATGACACTGACGAGTTTTGAAATCGAAAGATTTCTTGATTAGACAAGGGAAATTACTGACAGCAGATATGAAAGTATATAGTTTATAGTCATGCTGTATACCATCAATGGATCGTACTTGTAAAGTCAACCACTTTTCAAGATCAGAATGAGTATTGAGTGCCTTGATCGATGTAGGGCTTTCATAGTAATTCAAAACCTGGTTGGTCAGAAACTTATTTATGTCTTTAACCAAATAATCCAATTCTGGATGAGCTAAAACTGTTAAGCTGTGACCTGGTTTATAGTTCTTGATCATAAGTATTGATTTTAGTATGAGTTCTGGTAATCTTTTAGATTCTTCAAGAAAATGGTCTACTTTCAATAAGGTCTGTAAATTGAAAACAATATCGAATTTGACACTAACTTTAAGTAAAATAAGAAGACATTTTGCAATTGCTTCAGCTACTAAGTTATCATAAGGCGGAGAATAAAGATAAGAAAGTATCCAATCAAGTAATACATTCAATTGAGAAGATTCTACCGAAGTAGAATTAAGGACATTATTAGCTGCCATTAATAATAAGAAGCATCTTAATTGAACGAAATCACGACCAGAAGTTATAACCCAAGCTCTTTTTAGACATAATTCCATTTTCAAAGAATTTATCATCAATTTAGTCAGTACTTCATAATTATTCATAGCTATTAAAAATATTACTGCTTTATTAATTTGAGTATTCAGTACAGCAGGAAAAGCATCAAAGGCTTCTGTTATTAGGGTAGATAAGCTTTGATAAAGGGTAGTCTTTATATAATTTCTGAATTTCAATTGATTTAAATTGGTTAAACTAACATTAAGTATAGATATTAAAAAAGGTATTATAGTTATATTGACAGACTTAGCAGTCCATTCGAGTTGATTAAAAAATAATACTTCAAAAAGATACTTATGATTAGAAGTGATACCAAGTGATAGTAAGTAGTCTTTCGGTAGTTCGATATTCAAAAGATATGCTTTCTTACTTAAAAGATATGTTATAGTATCGGAGGTATTTCTATATAGATCAATATCCGATGATTTTAGCTGCATATTAATTACATAAATCAAATATTTTATAATCCTCTCGAAATGACTAGGGTCTTGATCATTGATGCTTGAATGAATATCATCAAGAAAGAGACTTAGCTCATCATTCGTTAGCATCTTATACCCAGACATGACTAGTGGGATGGGAAAAAATGAGTCGCGTAATAGATATTATTGAATGCTACACATTATTTACTGGGGAATGGCTCTTTTAAATAGTAAAATATGAGGTTCAGGAGCATGAGTTTCATAATGAGCCCATCCTAAACTTTGGGTAATACCTAAACCTCTCCATTCTTCTTCTAATAATATTCTTAATGTACCAGTTTCTGGGTTGAAATAATCTTGTGGTATTAGTTTTAGCATGGCTTTTGGAAGCATAACATGTCTATATTCATGAGTATCATCACTATATCTTGGACTATAATGTATCATATCTTGGAATTGTAATATTTTAGCTTTTTCGCTATCGTTCAAGTAGCGAGGTTTGTTCATTGTGTTGTCTGGGGCTTGAGGCAGTTGTCTGGGGTAGCTTTCGGCAGTTGTCTGGGTTGTCGTGTAGTCTATGGATATTCGTCTCTAGGACCAGTTAGGGATCTTCTTGTCGCTCGTTTCACTCTTTTCACTCGTGTCACTGGCGGCTCTCGTGTCACTCTCTATCTGCCTTGATGGTAAATCAAATTTTCACGCGATCGATCGCGTATGTCTATGGAAGCTTCGATAGTGTCATTGGACGGGGAACGAAAGTTTGTCTTGATTGAGACGTTAGACGAAGCGGTAGATTCCGACAAAACTTACTTAATTCTTCACGATAAAGAAATTGTAGATATATCGAGAAGTAATGTGCAAGTTATAGTTCCCTTAGCCGTTGTTTCCGAAGAATTGTTAGCGATCTATGGGACTAGAATATGGGTTTATATAAATAGCGTAAATGATAATATTCTATGGCTTAGGAAATTAGGATATTTAAGACTTAATTATATAATAGGGATTTTTGATCAAGTGACTCTTAGACCTTTATTACTTAACTATAATGAGATAATATTCCAGAATACTAAATATATCAAACCTACTAAGAACTTGCTAAAAACAATAGATCAACGTTACCAATTCAATGAGTATATAATTGACCCTTTGAATCCATTAGTTGACAATTTAGATATCGATATTTATCTCCAATTCAATGGTGATTCTTACAAATACAATCAATATGCGCAGTCTATACAATTAGCCATTCATGATCTCTACTTAAAATATGATGATTTCAAGGTTCTTGTTATCGGTCCTGGATTAGGAAATCTTGTAGATTCAGTATATAAATTGCATCAAAATATTACAATTGTTGAAAAAAATCCAAAAATAAGAGATCATCTTATTAAAAGAAATACTACTGATTGGAATAATGATATTAACCTTATATTTGATGATGTAAGGAATATTTCTACTCAAGAATATAGCTTAGTAATTTCAGAGATGCTTGGTTCATTTGGATGTAATGAACTTTTCCCAGAAGTCTTACAGAATGTTAATGCTGAAGTTATGATTCCTACTAGTGTTCTGACATTCATTACTCCAGTATATTCTAAACTCACACATAATACTCCATTCTTAAATAATATGAAGAACTATTACAAACTCAGTCAACCGATGAAATTGTGGGACTTTTTCTATCCTGACCAGAATAGTCTTGATAAGTCTATAACAGTGGATGTCCCCGTAGCTTTTGATGGTAAAATCAATGGTTTAAAAGGGAACTTTTCCTCGACTTTGTATGGTAATTTTGAAATTACTAACTTCAAAACTAGAAATTATTGCAAGTCTTGGTTCCCAATGGTATTCCCTATTGATGAAATATCAGTCAAGAAGGGACAAGTCGTCAAAATCAAGTTTCAAAGGTCAAGCTCTTCTCTGTTGACATACTCATGGGAAGTCAATGGCGCTAGGTATAACCATTCCATATCGAAGCAGTAAATAAGCAGCGAGCAGCAATTCATATAAATATATAGCGCTATATCACCGATTCCTGGGCTTTGATACTCTGCCAGCTCTAATATTGTTCATAGGGTCAAATTTAGCCAAGGGGTCGTGCTTGGCTAGCAGGCCATGCTTGGAATTTACAGGACCCTTTGCCTTCCTCATAGGGTCATGAGAGTCTATATTATTCCTCTTGGTGGCGTGCAGCAGTACTTGTTTATCCTCAACTTTCTTGGTCCCCACAGGGTCATCATACATCCAGTCGAGTTTATTAAGCTTCAACTTATCTTGTTTATTCAACAGCAGGGACTTCTTCTTTAAAGCGATGAGCTTCAAATCCTCCTGCTCTTTGAGTAACTCTTGCTCTCTTTCTTTGATCTTCTTGAACTCTTCTAACGATTTTTGCTCTTCTTTCCATACTTTGGCCTGATTCTTCACTAGTGCTGGGTTCCACAGCTTCTTCAAGTTAAGATCACCAGGCATGATAAAAGATAAGATTGCGAAATTAGTGGCATCAGCGAGGCAAGTAATCCAAACAAGCCTAACTGCAAGCCAAGAGACCATCAGAGCGCGTGGTAGGAGCGAGTTTAGTGGATAGAGCCATGACGTGGCTATCATAGCAGAAACTATTCAGAAGCCACACGATCAAAATAAGAGAATGTATTATAAAAATCTGTATTGAATATATCCTAAAAACCGTGAACCTTAATGTTCTTCTTTGGTAACTGTAACTGGGTGATCAAGAACTCAGCAACCTTGGATCTTTGGTCACCTTGTAACTGAATAACCTCTCCCATTTCATCATCCTTGACAAGATTACCATTACAGGCAAAATCCTTCTTCAAGACCTTCAAGATCTTCTTCAAGTCATATTCCTGAGGTAAACCCTGAACAGTAGTTAAAGTTTTTCTACCATTTCTCTGTTGAATTCTAATATGAATGTAGTTGTTAGCTTGTGCTTCGGAATCACCAGTATCGGCAAATGGATCGAACGAGTTTAAGTTCTGGATAGTTGACATATAAAGTTGAAGAATTTTCCTTGTCCGCGATGTCATCTATTGTGAATATGACACAAAACTACTATTAAGGACGATAAGCTAAATGTCTAGCAGAGATGAGTAGAGAGTATGATAGTGTTGTTGGGAGGTCTGGAGACCCAATGGTACTGAAAAAATTAAAAATATGTGCATTTTGTAAAAATCACATTGCTTCTATTTAAGTGACTGAGGATTGAGAGATAAATTGGTAGTTGTAGAATGGTGGAAATTACGAGAAGAAATTATGAGAGGAAAATATGAGAGGGAATTATGGGAGGAAATTATGGGAGACAGTTACTACAGGGAAGTTAGGAGAGGGAATATGCTGTAGAGATTCGAGTAGACTGAAATTTAAATAGGCGGTTACCAGTAGATAGACCAGCATAAGCCAGCACAGTGGGTATGCTAGTGGATAGACCATAAATAGACGAGAGAGATAACCATACTGTGTCGCTACTGTATACACTAACTGTGATAACGAGTTATAGTCACCGACCGGAGATTTTATTCACGGAGTTTAGCTCGTCATATGATTTCTTCAATACTCGGTTATTGGCTGCAACTGATGATCAATTGCACCACTTTATGGGGTTCGCAACGACAAAGCCTGGAAACTCCGAAACCGAACCCCCCGTTTATAATTTCTCCTTTTCCGGTAGTTTTCGTTCAGTATTCAATTGCCTTCACCCCTACTACCCCTAACAATGACTAACCTACTCATGGAACGTAACCAACCTCTAAAACCCCCAGCTTCATTATTTCTTGGTTTGTGGGGTCTCAACAAAACCCGTCGTGTCCGGGATCTATTATTTAACAATTCTCATTTTGTGGGGAAACCCAACCAAAATTAATAATATATATAGGGCCACACATTCCGGTAAAAAATTGATACTGAAATATGGTTGAAGCACACGTAACATTAGACCACGAGAAGATGCAATTGCCTCCTGAAGGCTTCAAAGAAAGATCACATGAAAAGCCAAACTTGGCTAGTTTTGAGGAATATCTGGAATTGTATAAGGAATCTATTGAAGACCCCAATGCCTTCTTTGGCAAATTGGCCAATAAATTCTTGGAATGGGATAGACCATTTGACTTGGCTAGATATCCTCAATCTACTGATAATGATTTCCAGAATGGTGATATCCCATCTTGGTTTATCAATGGTAAGTTAAATGCTTGCTATAATGCGGTTGATAAATGGGCATTTAAGAACCCCAATAAACCGGCAATTATATATGAAGCTGATGAACCTGATCAAGGAAGAATAATCACCTATGCTGAACTTTTGAAGGAAGTGTCCAAATTGGCTCAAAGTTTAACTAAACTCGGAGTTAAGAAAGGTGATTCTGTTGCTGTTTACTTACCTATGATTCCTGAAGCAGTCGTTACCTTATTAGCTATTGTAAGAATTGGTGCTATTCACTCAGTTGTATTTGCTGGATTCTCTTCGACTTCTTTGAGAGACAGAATTTTGGATGCAAACTCTCAAATCGTCATCACAGCAGATGAATCAAAGAGAGGTGGTAAGACCATTGAGACAAAGAAGATTGTTGATGATGCCTTGAAATCTTGTCCTGATGTCAGAAACGTCATTGTTTTCAAGAGAACTGGTAACTCACATGTCCCATTCCATGCCGGTAGAGATTTATGGTGGCACGATGAATTGAACAAGTATGGTCCATACTTTCCACCAGTTCCTGTTGATTCCGAAGATCCTTTGTTTTTGTTATATACTTCAGGATCTACAGGTAAACCTAAGGGTGTTCAACATAATACTGCTGGCTATTTATTAGGTGCTTTATTGACCACTAAGTATGTCTTTGATGTTCATGAATCTGATACCGTTTTTACTGCTGGTGATATTGGTTGGATCACTGGTCATACCTATGTAGTTTATGGTCCCTTATTGAATGGTGCAACTACTGTAGTCTTTGAAGGTACTCCAGCTTATCCTAATTATTCCAGATACTGGGATATTGTTGATAAGTATAAAGTTAATATCTTCTACGTGGCTCCTACAGCTTTAAGATTATTAAAGAGAGCCGGTACTAAGTATATCGAGAACTACAAGTTGGACTCTGTAAGGGTCTTAGGATCAGTAGGTGAACCTATTGCTGCTGAGGTTTGGCATTGGTATAACGATAATGTCGGTAGAGGAAAAGCTCACATTGTTGATACTTACTGGCAAACTGAATCCGGTTCTCATTTGTTGACTCCCTTAGCAGGTATCACACCTACAAAGCCTGGATCTTGTTCGTTACCATTTTTCGGAATCTTACCCAAGATCTTAGACCCTGTCAATGGTCATGAGTTAAAGGAAAATGACGTAGAAGGTGTTTTGGCTATCAAGAATGCTTGGCCTTCTATCACCAGAGGTATCTATAATGACTACAATAGATATATTGACACATACTTGAAACCTTATCCAAATCACTATTTCAGTGGAGATGGTGCTGCCAGAGACAAGGATGGGTTCTTCTGGATTTTGGGTAGAGTTGATGATGTGGTTAATGTTTCCGGCCACAGATTGTCTACTGCTGAAATTGAAGCCGCTTTAATTGAACATGAGTTGGTAGGAGAATCTGCAGTTGTAGGTTATGCTGATGATTTGACTGGTCAAGCCGTGGCTGCTTATGTTTCCTTGAAAGATACTATTAAAGTTGAAGACGAGGATGCAGTTAAAAAAGAATTGATCTTAACAGTTAGAAAGGAGATTGGTCCTTTTGCAGCTCCTAAATTGATCTTACTTGTTGATGATTTACCAAAGACAAGATCTGGTAAGATTATGAGAAGAATCTTAAGAAAGGTTTTGGCTGGTGAAGAAGATCAATTGGGTGATACTTCAACCTTGTCCAATCCAGGGGTAGTTGATCAGATTATCTCTGTGGTCAAGAAAGCTAAGAAGTAAAATATATTTATTGTGTAGTGTATTTATTATTGCAATTGAGTTTTTATTGAATGTAGTAGACCGTATATGCTTGAGTGTAGTGTTTGTCTGTGGCTTCTGAGAGAAGACTATAAATTACTGCAATTCGTACTTTACAATTTGGTTAAATAAAGAGTCTGCTGTTGGTTTCTCACAGACCAAGTCAACATTAACACCATTTTCTAAGAGATAGTCATTCGTTGTAGGTCCTATAACACCAACTCTACTTCTATTTTTCACTCTTTTCACAATACCCTTAGTCCCTTGGGGGCTGAAAAAGATTATCCAATCATCGTCATTACACTGATCAAGAAATTGCAAATTGCTTTCAATTTCTTCAGTGGAATATACTACAAACTCAGTGAAATCTTTTCCATTATTGATCATATTATTGGGGATAATATCTTTCCTTATCTTTCCTGTTAAATATATGATTCGTTCATTGGTTACTTGATTCAAGATCAATTCACTTAACTTATGACCATTACCTGAGTCTTTACCATATATAGTCTTGAACCCAATTCTTTCAAGGTATGATGATGTGCTTGGACCTATAGTATACACAGGGATGCTTAATATACTGGCTCGTATTTTTTCGGATACTGATTCTATGCAAGTTTGGAGACATTCTACTGCTCTTTGGCTGGTGACTATAATTATGTCAAAGTTTAGCATATCCAGAGATAGAAAAGCAGTTGTTTCACTAATGAAGAGCCTGTGATTCAATAAGGGGATGAATATAGGTTCATACTTCTGAGATAGAACTTCCTTATAGTAATCATTAGGCTGGTTCTCGTTCTTAAGGAGGTAGACTCGCATTACTTTGCAATTCTATTAATTGGCCAGAAACTTTATGCGCAGCAGTAAAATTGCTGCAAAAAAGTAGAAAAGAATTTAGTAGTACGGTGATGGGAGGAGATGAGAAGATGGAAAGAAAAGATGACTACATAGAGATCTGAAAGTTGTATTCTGAGAATGACTACAAGCTAACATGGTTTCATTATATTACATTACATACCGGAATCTTAAGCAAACTCTCTCATTGATTAAAGATCCGCTTTATTCTCTCATTACCTACCATCACATTACCCAAACTATCCCTAATTACACCTTTGACGTATTCGATAGACTCGAACCTATACCCAATACTGACCGCAATAAACAATGATACAATGATCAACAATGCAGGAATCCAGAAGAAGATTAACATCTTATCATTCTCCACTGTCTTCCTTGGATGATTGATGTACGATATTATCATGTCTTCCGAGGAGTCAGATAACTCTTCCTTAGGAGTGTTATTATTGAGTTGTCTTTCCAAGGTGGATTTAGGCTTTAATGACATGGAAGGTTCAAAAGGAAATAAGTCATCATAATTAGGTAAATCTTCGTCCGAATTATTAAACACTTTCTTAACTTTCAGCCAAATACCTCTATCAGTATCTTCACCTTCGCCGTCTTCCTTAATTGTGGTTGCATCATCATCAATATTTACAGACGGTATATGCTCAATCTCTTCGATAGAAGATTCTTCGACGATTTCTTCGTTTTCACTGTATTCCGAATCAGCAAATTCCGAATCACAATCATTATCATATATCATCTTGCTGATGTGCTTACCTTCAATTTGGAATGCTGAATTCAATGAGTCAAAGCTACCATTACGAATAAGTGTACCACTACTGAACATATCCAAAACATTCATATCACAGTAATCAGTGATTCCTTTACTGTTGTTGATCTTGACATATTGATCAGCATGGCAACTTGCAAAGAGGTTAATCATTTCTCTATCACCTTTTATAGAAGAATAAAATAATGGCGTGAGTCCTTGATTATCCTTAATATCTACTTTACACCCATGGTTGAGTAAAAATTTCGTCAAGTTGATATAATTTCTCATAGCAGAAAGATGTAACAAAGTCTGACCTTCAGTATTACTTAATTGCCAGTTAGGTATAACAATTGGACAATTTGGTAAATCTACAAGTTTCAAGAAATTGATCAAAATATCCTCAGTAGAACAATGGATGTCCGTCAACTTCTGAACAATTCCTTGAACATTATTGTACCATTCCAAAGTTGTTGGAGAGACACCATTTGGAGTTATAGGATTACTTTCAGGATTGATGAGATTAGCAGGACTAGCAGTATCATTACCCACTATTCTTCTGGCAATATTCTTTGCATCTTCGAGTTTTCCATTCATTTTAAGGCCAACTATTTGTAATGCTAATTCAATTAACTGTTTATCAGTATCATCAGTATAGGTGAAGATCTGTTGATTTTGAGGTCCTGGCAGGACTAATTGATTTTCAAAAGTTACTAAGACTTGTCCAGGTTGAGCTGCTGGGGGAAGATACGTCACTATAGTTGTATCAGACCAACAGTGGGTAGCTAAAGCTGCATTTGCACCAAATTTTACCCCGAGACTGGAGTTGAAATTGAAACCTAGCAAAGTAACTTCAATTCCACCTCTTACGGGACCCTCAGCAGGGATTATCCTCAAGATTGTAGGTACGTTAGTGTTATGAGATCTAGATGGTTCTGGCATGGAAGGTGCAAGTTTAGGTTTGATGATAGATGAAGTAGTATCACTATTAGATACAGGAGAAAATCCATTAACAGAACCATTATACATAGGATTACCTGTGTGATTATTAGAATCATCAATGGATAATTTCTTACGTTTTAAATTCCTATCTTCACTAGTTGTTATATCAGAAGATTCATCAACCGAATTTGGAGATATTGGATGTTCTTCACGTTTAATGATTGGAGTAGTAACTACTGAATTATTCTTAGTAATTGGTTTCTTCCTATCCATGATCATGATG
This sequence comes from Yamadazyma scolyti, assembly GCA_003707025.2. Classification (NCBI taxonomy): domain Eukaryota; kingdom Fungi; phylum Ascomycota; class Pichiomycetes; order Serinales; family Debaryomycetaceae; genus Yamadazyma; species Yamadazyma scolyti. The sequence goes on along the minus strand of PPMW02000014.1, from coordinate 102,947 downwards.
CTTGACGATAATGATTTGGCTACTACTTGACCATTAAAATCCTTTAATACAAACAATAATTTAAACCCTTCAGATTCTTGATGATGTCTACAATAACAAATAATTCTAGCACTTAACTCCAAAGATTTAGATTCATCTAAGTAATTTGGAGGTGGGAAAGATGTTATTTCTTTAGAATTGAACATAATTGCTTTTTTAATCATAGATTTATCAGCCCAAGTATTTGGATTATTTTTTATTATACCATTAGTAGTACTTGATCCATTAGAAATAGGTGTCATATCAAAATCATCATCTTTACCTACTCTTCTTCTTGAAGCTCTTTTTTGTTCTCTTTCAATACATTTTGAACAGATATTACATGATTTAGAAAGATCTGATGTCATAACATAACAATCTAAATGCAATAAGTTCTTTAAAATTAATGGATTTAAATCTTCTAACTCAGAAGAAAGACAAAATTTGTTCTTGGAAACAAGATCTTGAGGGATATATAATAGGTTTTCTGGAGGTGGAGGACTAATAGTGAAGTTGAGTTTGATTTGTGTTTCAACTCTTGAACATTCTGGTAAATCTGAAATTGTCAATTTATAAGGTAAAGCTGCCATTTGTTTAGCAGAAAAGTCCAATAAGTTGGAACCAGGTGGAATTTCAATGGTATCTGGAGCTGTTCTGATATCGTATTTACCAAATTTGACCTTAGATATTTGTGCTCTTAAGACATCGTATGAATAATGTTCCAGCTGACTAGAAGAGCTGGGACTTTGACTCATAGAACTTCGATCAACATGATCTGCAGGAGTGGGACCAGTAGACGTTGGCCCAACAGAAGCTGGATCCACAGACGTTGGACCGACTGCAATAGAGTTGTCATGGTAATAATCGGATTCGTTATTGGTGGTATCATGATCATAAAATTCCATAAAATCGGGTTTGTCAAGCTGTATCCCTAAATTATCATACACCCTTTGATCTAAAAATTCATCTAGTATGTCATCCTCATTATTCAAGTACAAGTTATCATGTACAAACGTCATGATAATAGGAGACAAGTGTTTATAAAAGGTTAAAATGTGATTCAGATGTTAAGTAAAAAATTCGCATGCGTATGAGCGGTGTGACGAGCCGGGGCGGTTGCTGGAACCGCCTAGCGAGAGTTTTGGAGAACTTTGGTCAGGTCTCGCATTTTTTTATTTTAGGAGATGGTTTCCCAACAGAAATTTTGTTGGGTGAGTTGAATGCAGGAATAGAGTGAGAGGGTTGATCGTGTCTCCAACGGAACTATATGCGGGGGTGTGACTCAACTCGAGTTTCGGAGAAGAGAAGAGAGCTTCGAACGTAGTGGAAGAGTCGAGAGAGAGGGTATTTGCTTGACTCGCTTGATATGCTTGACTTGGCTCGCTTCGCATCTCCCGGTCTTGATTGTCCTGCGTCCTCATGTTCTCTGTACTGGCTGAGTCCATTCTGTATGTGCGTTCTCGCTAAGCCCGCTGTTCGCCTGCGTTCTCACTACTGCGTTCTCACTACTGCGTTCTCACTACTGCGTGCTCACTACCGCATGCTCACTACTGCGTGCTCACTACCGCATGCTCACTACTGCGCTCTCACTTCTCACCGTTTCAATTCTGCAAATTTTCACAATGCCTAAAAACACCCTATACGTCACGGGTTTCCAGAAAGACACCAAGGCAGCTGATTTGGCGCCTGAGTTCGAAAAGTACGTATAGTCTCCTACTACTAACTTGAATATGTCTCTCCAGATGCATGTCATCCTCATCACTTATCCTTCCTTCGTCATCCTTCGTCCCATCATACTGATCACTCCTGATACCATGGCCGCTCTCGGCTAGATCCAGCCATTGAAGCCCCAGCCAGTATCAGCCACTCCCTGGCTGTGCTCAAGCGTCCACTGATTGCCCAGCCACTCATCCATTCATCCACTCATTCACTCATCCACAGCCACTCCTCCTAAGCTTCTCTCATATTCAAGTCAACAGTCCGTCCACAACTAACATTATAGATATGGTGAATTGATCCGATTAGACATCCCACCCCCAAGAACCGACGACGGTGAAAAGTATGCCTTTGTTGAGTATAAAAATCCGGAGGACTGTGAAAAAGCCTTAGAGCTTAGCGGTCAAAAATTGGCCTATTCATTGCCCGAAGGTTTGGTTGTGCAGGTGGCCAGGTCTGATCCATATGCCTCTAGGAGAGGAAGAGGTGGGTTCAGAGGAAGAGGTGGCTACGATAGAGGTTACGGAAGGGGTGGTTATGGAAGAGGAGGTTACGACAGAGGTGGCTATAACAGAGGCTACGACTACGACTACGGCTATGGCTATGGCTATGATAGAGGATATAGCAGGGGTGGTCATAGAGGAGGCTATGGAAGAGGAGGATACAGAAGTGATTACTGGGGAGACTACGGTAGGGATGACTATAGAGATTACCGTGGATATGATGAGCCTCAAGAGGCAGGAGAGACAAGGGATCCAAGAGAGCCAGGAGAGTCCCGGGTACCTAGAGAACCCAGGGGGAACTCCAGGGGTCGGTACAGAGAAAGAGGAGGGTATGAGCCAAGAGGGTACGAGCCAAGAGGAGGGTACGAATCACGAGGAGGATATGAGCCAAGAGGAGGGTACGAGCCACGAGGAAGATACGATAGACCCAGAAGTGGAGACGGTGTAGAACCAAAGGATGAAGGAGAAAGAAAAGAAGAAAAAAGATACTCTAGATCTCCTTCAAGGTCTCCCAGAAGAGAGAGATCCAGATCACCCGAGAGGTACTGAACAGAAGGTCTGAAAAATACCAAATGGTACTAAAAGGTACCAAACAAAAGTTACCAAGAGTAACAAAAGTACATAATATATAGAATATACTTTCACAGTCAACTTAGTTGATCCTAACACCGATTATATTCAACCGTTGATGAGCCTTCATTAGCGCACTATCTAGACGAACCATATCATGAACCAGTCATACCTCCACTGTCTACATAAACTCTTAACCATAAACTCAGTGATCTTCACTCGCCTCTACAATGTTGGTTATCCTTCAGTAAACTCACGCTGTTGATATCGCCGAAACTGCCATTTCAATTCTTCAATCACATCGCAAAGCTCTACCAATTCACCTGGAAGTGCTTCTCCTCTCCGACTAGCATCCCTGTTTAAGACACTTTCTATATCCTCCATGTGTACAAAACCATAATGTTTTCTTCGTGGTTGCAAATCTTGTATAGCCAAAAATCGTGCAACGCTCAATACATATCAAATAGGGCCGAATATACCCACAACTTTTACACTTCCCAATACGACACCACACCACACAGTTGCTACTGTCTAGTCCTCTAGTATTGGTCGCTTCTCGCTCCGCTAGAAGTTCCTGAAACTGATAAACATATATTAACACAATAACTAGAGGGCGATATTGACGGTGGGAGTAACGACAGGCCTGACACCACCCACACGAGACGAGACTGCAAGAGAGATATTAGTGGGCCTAGCAGTAGCACGAATGGAATTTTCTCTCATAGTAAGTAAAATAACTGTTAACACCAAAGCATCCAACCCCACAAATTTAGTGCTATTTTTATCCTCTACGCTGGAGAGGTTTTCGTAGAGGTCTATCTTACCCATTTCTGAGTACTTCTTAGGGATGAATCCAAGCTTTTGATTGTAGATTAGAGAGTCTTGAAACATACCGAAGGGGGGAAGTTCATTGGGGACATATTCCTGACTACTCATATCTGCTATAGCTCCATACAAATAATTAGTGTATGATAACAAGGGATTGGTTGGATAAGGCAGAGGATTCGGGAAAGTCTGTGGATCGTTTACATCATAATTGGTGGATGGTTCTTTCTTTTTTAAAAGGCCACTACCTGGTTTAGCATTAATCATGTTATCACATAAAGATGGTTTACCATCATCTATAATCATTAATTTTAGTGTGGGATTATATGCCATGGCATAAGCACTTATTATACTGGTTCCTAGTATTCTAAACCTAGTATTTTTATATATAAAGTCCAGGAACGGTTTAACGGCATGTTGAAACATGATGACTTTAAAAGTGGGACTATCAGCGGTAGGTCTTATTTCAAAAGTATATCTCTTAAACTCATTGAATTTTTTAGTGTAGACAGTACAGAAAGGGAATGTTTCAAATTCTTCCTCTATAAGTTCGCCATTGTTGAGCTTAGGAGGATCAGGAAGTTCCTTATACTTGTGAAAGATCATAAATGGGGCACCTTTACGAAAATTAGACATATAAGGGACTGAAATTTTGAATAAAGGTAATCCAACACCAGTAGACTTATTGGTTAATGGGATGATATGATTTCTTGTATCAATAGTACCTGATTGTTCAGAAATAGATTTTTTTCGAACAGATACATTTCCTTCAGCATCATATGTAGTAACAGACAGCTTTCGATGTTTCTTATTCTGAGATCGAAGTTGTCTAAAAGTATTGAAACTCTCTAAACTTGGGAACAAATAACAACTTCCCTTTATAAATTCATTTGCTATAATGAAAGTACGTTTAAAATTGAAATATGAAGGATCTTTATTTAGTATAAGCCCTGCTCCATCGTTAATAGGTTCATCGAGAATGGTAGGTTGATCATCATTATTTAACTCGGCAATATTGCCATTAAAAGCATCTTCATGTATTTGGAGACGAATTCTTCGAAGCACATATGGAAGATAATGGTCAAAGTTGTCATTAAAGGTAGGTTGTAACTCCAATCGTTGAGTTTTATTGTCTCTTAGCGTCTCAGTCTCCGATAAGGGGATTGAAGTAGTAGGAGACAAATTATAAGGATCTGGCTCAAAATTGAATTGGGAATCATCAGTATATTCGGGAGTACTGTAACGTCTTGAACGTACAGGCTCTGGCTCTGAAGTTGCGGTGGTGCTATTCCTTCGTCTGAATATCCTATGCATACTACGCGAAGTTGTGATAAGCAGAAATAGGAAGGTGAAAGAGGGAAGAGAGAGGGGGAAAAGGGAGAGAGAAGTAGAAGGAGAGAGCGAAGGGAGAGAGCGAAGGGATGAAAGGACGGCGTAGAGAGAGAAGGTATGAGAAGAGGAGGTGAGATGGAAGGGGTGATATAGATAGGATAATTGGAGGGGTAGAAATGTTCTATTGAGTAAAATACGAGACAATGCATATGGAAGGGAAAGGACAAAAGGATGGGAAGGATGGGAAGGATGGAAAGGATGGGAAGGATGGGAAGGGGAGGTAGTGGAAGTATTTGAACGTAGATGGGATTGTACACAGATACAAGATAAAGACTCAAGGCATGGGAATTATATAAGTAATAGGAGGTGGTGGGGCCGTGAGGTAGTGGCTGAACAACCTATAAAATACCAGTGAGAGATTATCACTGTGGCTTATGGTGGAATTACGTCGTTCGACAAGAAATCAAAAGGTAACTAAACCAGTATCAAAAGCTAAACCAAAGGCTAAATCAGTAAAACCAAAGAAAGAAGTAAAGCAAGAAACAATGTCAATTGAAGTAGGTGATAAAATCCCAGACTTAACGTTATTGGACGAAGATGAGAATGAGATTAACCTCGTTGAAGCTAGTAAGAAGACAAAGTATGTAATCATCTTTGCGTATCCTAAGGCTTCTACTCCTGGTTGCACCAGACAAGTGTGTGGTTTCCAGAAGAATTTGCAAGATTTGAAGGGATTGGACGTCACTGTATTTGGTTTAAGTGCTGACTTACCAAAAGCTCAGAAGAACTTCGTTATCAAACAGGGATTGACTTATCACTTATTGTCTGACCCTGAAAAGCAATTGATCACTCCATTAGGTGCCAGAAAGGAACCTACCGGTATCAAGCGTTCACATTGGGTCTTTGAAGATGGTATTTTGAAGATCAAGAAGGTTCAAATCAGCCCAGAGGACTCTTTCGAGAAGGCCATCGACGACATCAAAAGCTTACAGTAGGTGTGTGCTATGCTACACTATGGCTCTGCTGCTGTATAGCTGCGTCGCTCGATGTCCTTTCGGCATTTTTACAGTATCCAGAGCAATATATATTAAAACCCAAAGAGGTACCCTGCAGATGCAACGAAAATAGCGAGGACGTTGGACACTTTGGCCACCCACCACACGTGTTGGATTATAAAAGAACAGTAAGAGAACTCGAACTGCCATTCGTTCTCGTTATAGTCGAAATGCCCTGAAACTAAACCGGTTTGGCCATCGAATTCGCCCATCATTGATTGAACTACGACTTCTCTAATGCTCTTTCTATGAGTTTCGTCCTTTTCTTTGGATGCAACCCACTTTTCTCCGTCATAATTGTACCAATCATCGCATCCATAGTGATCATGACCAGTGAGAATAATGCCTGGTTTATCATTAGGGAACACGATATTCAAGACTTTTTGAGTAGTTTCATAAGTTAAATGGTTCTGAGATCTTAACTTACCATTTTTGTAAGGTTCTGGTTCATAATTTTCATAATAAATATGTTCAGGTCCATCTTTACATAAACCAGCTTTCTTATAAAAAGGTATATGAGTAAGAAGAATAGTAGATCCATTGAATTTATAGTTCTCCAGCTCAAGACCATTCAAAAATTCCCAGGTAAATTTAATAAATTCTTCTTGTAATGCAGGACCTTCAAGAGTTAATGAATCAAGTACTACTAATCTCCATTGTTCTTGTTGGTTAACATTATAATTTATGACATAATTATTTTGCCCAAATAAGTGATGGAACCTTGCCATATGTTGCCAAGTAGCATCACCAGAATAACCTATATCATGGTTGCCTGTCAAATTAATGAATAGAGGCTGATTAAAGTTAGGAATACCACTTTCTTGATGAACCCAATCATAAACATCATTATAGACACGAGATTGAAACCTATGATTAGGATCCATGTTAACTTCCTGGTCTAGCCAACGCTTCCAATCATAACTTTCATGGTTAGCATGAGTGTCAATTACAGTCTTTTTATACTCCAAGTCTCTAGGAAAGAGTCTCTCTACAAATCGGAGAGTTCTGTTATAAAACTCGGAATCAAGAATCCATTGAGAAGAGAAAAGATCGCCCATAACGGCTACATGACTTGGTGCAAGTCTTCTTTTCATGAGCTTATAAATATGTCCCAAATAGTAATCATTACCATAATTATCTAATCTCTTGATATATGGAGTACTAGGCCAATTACCATTTATTTGTGGATCTCCAAATGTAAGTAAGTTTATATCCTTAATATGAGAATTAGGAAGTCTTGTAGATGTAGTATTGTACCTATCATCCCTTAATTGTGGTATATTAAGAAGAATCTTATTTAACAAGAATTCTGGCAATTGTTCAAGGACATCAAATTTGGGTACGAATCTGGAAGTCTCGCCAAAATCGTGCCATCTGCACTGATCAGCACTATTTAGAATGTCGGGGTAGAGGTATATGAACCCGTTAAGTACTGCTGTGAGGAGGATAAGTACCACCTTGACAATTCTGAGTGCCTGTTTCATCGCAATTTTCAGATCGATGAGAGGCCGGATGGCCTGGCAGCAGCCGAAAAGTGGAGGGAGGCAAAGCAGGCAGAGCGCAGGGCAGAACGCAGAAGAACGCAGGGGGAGAGGTGTACAGAGACCAGAGACAGTACAGAGACAGTACAGAGATCAAAAACCAGAGACCAGGCCACTCGGACAGAATATCTATTGTCTATCATTATAATGCTTCGTTCAAGGTTTGGTTCAATCTGGCGACCTTGGAAGAGATCGACAAGTCAACAGTCTTGTCACCAACCTCGACGATCAAGCCACCCAAGATTTCTGGGTTGACGACATTGGACAATTTCAAGGTCTTACCTTCACCAATAAAGCTAGACTTTGAGATGGAAGTCTGCAATCTTTTCAAGGTCTTGGAGTCCAATGGCTTAGAAGAAGTGATCTTAGCTTCAACCACTCCATTATGGGCGTCATTCAATAAACTGAAGTTATTGTAAATATTGGAGAATTCACCTAATCTATTGTTTTCACTTAAAACAGTCAAGAAATTAACAATTGGCTTCTCCAACTTCAAGCTGGAAGCAATAGTGTCAATAACAACAGCTCTACCTTCTTTACTAAGGGCTGGGTTCAGTAAATATTCTCCAACTTTAGCATCGGCTTTGATTAATTCTTGGATCTTAGTCAAGCTTTGGAAGGTCTTGTCTACTCCCAAATCCTGAGCAGATGCACTATAAAGAGCATTGGCATAAGTACCATCAACTCCAAATAATTGAATAGGTGGTTTAACACTCTTGCTGGCCGTGGCCATTGAACGTAAGAATCTGGCTCCAATCATGATATAAGTCTCTTGAAGAATAATTTTTTTCTCTCTCGGTGTTGAAGAATTCTGGCGCGCCATTGGCGGAGGAGGCGGGCGTGCCCCGACGAGGTTTTGATTTTTCATTAGAAGAAAATTTTATCGAAATAGTAGTTATGAAGTTACCTGTTGGATTGGTTGGATTACCGGTGTCCAGGTTGCCAGTGGCCAGGGCGACTGGAACGCTATTCGTCGGGATGCAGTCAGGACAGGCGGTGACTAGGAAGTCATTTGTCAGGATGCAGTCAGGACAGGCAGGACAGTCTGTAGATGTGTCAGATGGACTCACGGACCTTGAGAGAAGGGACGAGATCTACAAGAGACAGAGAAAGTTGGCCATGGCGCAGGTGAAGGTCAAGACGTATGGTAGAGGACACGAGTTGCCTGGATCCACCCATTTCAGGAAGCCTATACACGACCATTTATATAAGGGAAGACCACTTAAAGAGCTTACAGTAGTTAAGAAGAATACCGCAGGTAGAAACAATACTGGTAAAATCACTATTAGAGGAAGAGGCGGAGGACATAAAAGAAGAATTAGACTAGTAGATAGTCATAGATTACTGCCTGGAACACAAACTGTTGTTCGTATAGAATATGATCCAAATAGATCAGGACATCTTGCCTTAATTAAACATAATGAAACTGGGAATCTTTCCTATATTTTGGCTTGTTCTGGATTAAGAGCTGGAGATGAAGTTGAATCTTTCAGAGCCGGGATCCCCCAAGATTTCGTTAATGAGATGAAAAATAGTAATAATGGTGAAATTGATGAAGCTTTATTGAATGCTAGAATTATTCAGAGAGGTAATTGTTTACCATTAAAAATGTTACCAGTAGGAAGTATCATTCATAACATCGGTTTACATCCTGGTGGAAGAGGCCAACTTGTCAAGTCCGCCGGTACTTTCGCTCGTTTATTGTCCAAACACCCTGAAATGAATAAAGTTGTGGTTAGATTGAGTTCCGGTGAACATCGTTACATCAACCTGGATTGTCATGCTACTTTAGGCGTTGTTTCCAATAAAGAACACCAGGCAATTTCGTGGGGTAAGGCTGGTAGATCTAGACATAGAGGTATAAGACCTATGGTTAGAGGTGTAGCCATGAATGCCGTGGATCACCCTCATGGTGGTGGTAGAGGTAAGTCTAAGTCCAATAAGGTCTCTCAATCCATGTGGGGTCTCAAAAAGTTTGCTAAGACTAGAAAGTTCAGCAATGTTAATAAATTCAAGGTCCAGGACAGAAGAGCATAATTGTATATACCTGTAAATAATATATATATTTAACGACACCCTGATGGATTAACTAATGACACACTTTTGCGTATGGGGATTCAGGATTCAACTGATTCCACACAAAGCAGTATATTGGCTTTAAGTACTTTTCTGCCATCATAAAATTTCCTGTCAATATCAATACTGTAGCGATAACTACTAAGACAAGAAACCCAATAACCAACACAAGTCTAGAATTTTCTCTATAGAACTTTCTTAAAGACTCGGGGATGATGTAATTCCAAATGAACCACACAACCCATTCAATTATTGCCCCATACAGTGATTGAGATCTAGGAAGTGGTACTGTAACCGGCGATGGAAGTAATGGTTGCGTCTCCTCTCTCGGAAACATACACCACCGTTGTGACGGTTGGACTTCATTCTGACTAGGGAATTCTTCAAAAGAGTCACTGGCGTAATCATTGAGAAAGGATGCTTCATGGGCTAAAGCTTCTAAGTCTTCTTGCAAATGTGCAGACATTGTGGTTGCAAAAAAATTACAAACTCAGAAATAAATTAGGAAGTGAAAAACATAAGAGATAGTCTATACACTTGGCCCCGTACTCTCTGGATCTGCTGTTTAATATATTGACTACTATGAGTGTTCCAATGACACCACTACGGCAGTACATTAGTGCACACTCGAGTCTGTGAAGATAATTAAGTATTTCTTGATCAGGACAGACATAGCCCGAGGGCACACAAAGATACCGGATACGTATGGTTTGACTGCATTTATTATTTAAATGGGCCTTACTCTCTTGTTCTAAGCTTCTGCAAACTATCGAAAGTATTTATTACAAACCAAACCCTTGACTGCCTTCCTAAAAGTACAGACTTCATCTTATGGAGTAAGACTATACCTTTGCATTCAAACGGAACCCTACAATAGTATATCTAGCTAAGTATGTCAATAAACAGCCTACAAGTGATAAGCATGAAACCAACACTACAAACATATCGTAGTTGTGGACGCTTCCATTACCTATAATGACAGCCCCAATAGGTACTCCAATCAAATTACCAAGACTCAAGAAGAAGTTAAGAATACCGTATCTTTCTCCGAATTCTGAAACCTTTGTTACTTGTGCTAAGCATGCTGGAATCATACCCAAAATAGAGCCAGAGAAAAAGCCTCCAATGCACGCAAAGCAGTACAAGGCACTCAAGTCATGGCCAAATCCAAGCCAGATGACAAACATGCAGAGGTTTAGTCCAAATAACATAGCAATATGGACATTAAATTTCCCAACTTTGTCAGACCAGAAACCAGGTAAAATTCTTCCACCAATACTGGTAGCATTCCAACATGTGACAAGCAAATAACCGGTTGATTCAGAGACACCCTGTGCAACTGCATATGTGACGAAATAGGTAACTGTTAATACCAAACTTAATTCGGCACAGAAAGATCCTGCAATATGTGCTATATAAGTTTTATCATTATGTTTCTTCAAGATAGCAACCACCCTATTAAAAAGGTTCATCAAATTGATATTGCTGCCTTCTACTAATCTTGCTTGGTTGGCTGTTGGTGTCCTACGTACTCTATCTCTGATAAGGAAAATAGCTAAGAGCATGCAGCCACCATTGATAAATGCTAAAATTCTTAAAGCCCAAACATAATCATACTTTTGAAAGGTATATCTTAAAAGTAAAGGAAATGCAAGACCACCTACAGATCCACCACTGGTAACTATCCCGGTTATGAGTCCTCTTTTACGTAAGAACCAATGGTTAATAACACCAACAACGGGAGTCAATCCAATTCCATTTCCAATACCTAAACAAATGAAACTTAAGATAAATTGGTAGATTTCCTTACTACTAGCTGCTCCCATTAACCCAGTAAAGATGAAACTTGTAGCTATGATTAATAATAAGGTACCTCCCTTGTAGTCAAAAATAGGGCCTATAATGACACCAATTGCATAAGATAAGGCCAAATAAATGGAAAAAATCCATGAAACTGATATTTCACTAAGATCAGAAAGTTGATGAATTGATACGTATGCTTGAATAGTACCAATTGAATTAATAAGTCCCAAGCAAGTCATTGCACCAAAGAACGATCCACATACTACACTATATGCCTTCCAACCGCCATCAGGATATTCCATTTCCTTTTCTATAAAGTTCTCCTCTTCTTCAACTTGTTTCTGACCAAACCGTTGGTGGTTCAGCCTATAACTTTCAAGTTCTATGTCATTCATCTTGGAGGTTGCAAATGTCAGAATCAGGAAGAAAAAAATTTTGTGACTCAATGCGGTATACTGTGGTAGTGTATATAGGATCTAATTATCTATACAATATTGAATAACCATAGAGGCATTTTCACCTATTAAATGATGAATATAGTCAAAGAACTGATTAGCTGGTATTAAATCGACAGTTCCTAAAGGTCCGGTGGTATTCAAGACTTCTCCCAAGTATAAGATTCTAATAAAGTAGTCTTCATCTTTCGAGTATAATTCGAAAATAACCTCTGCACCCATTCCAGGCCATCTCAAATAATCTATGGATAATGCACTCAATAGTGGTCCCACAGACCCATCATGAGCAACATTATGGGTGTACAATAGAGAGGTGGTCCCTTTGACTTTGTTCTGCAATCTCGAAGTAAGCTCGTTCAAGTAAGCTCCAAAATGCATTGCAGAATATAAAGTAGAATTCTGGTTGACTCTGTACATGTAGTTCCATTCCCAATCACCTAGTCTGAAGATTTGTTCAGCATCTTCTTGAGTGAAGTTTTCAGCTAATGGATAACCATGACATTGTCTGAAGGCAGTATTATCAAAGTAATGATCCCAAGAAACATGCCATTGTGAAGAATTAGGGTCAATTCCCGAAATGGCATCTAACTTTTTAAATAAGGCTCGTGATCTGTTTAGATGATCATTCCATTCGTCAGAAGATTTAATATCACTGAACACAGTATCAGCGAAATCACAAGTAATGGAAGGCTCTAATGAGTCGTATCCATCAACTTGAATATTAACATGAACAGACTCTTCATCTGGGTACATTGCCTTAACCACAGCACTTACAACTTCAGAAGTAATGTCATTATTGGTAACCCTGTAGTTAATCTTTTCAGGACTATACTCTTGTGGCAAGAAATCTAATAGATCACCGTATACACCCCACAAATCACTACCGTGGGTGTAAGAGTCTTGTAATCCTCCAAAGGTGATTTGAGGGAATTGACAAGTTGTATTTGCATAGGGTGAACCTTGAGAGAAGGGGTTATCCGGACTCAAGTAAACTGACCATTTGACACCAATAGTATCATCTGATTCATTTCTCGAGGTAAACTTGGAACCATATACGTTTAAGGCATCGTCACACCTCAATTCCAAGTCATTTTTTGGGAAATTATTTGCAGCGTATGGAGTTCTCTTGTGGTGTCTATGAACCACTTCAACGTACTCCAACTTGTATTCATCGTCTACTCTCTTATATTTATCCTTTCTTGCATGAGGCATATTGCAGAAATTGTAAGCACCATAGGCTTCTTCAATATCAGAAGTATTATAGTACCCGCCATTTGTTGCGGTAGAAGCATTGAAGACTTGATCCAAATCACCTATACTACTGTCAACTGGAGGGTAGTGCTTAATACCATTGAAACTATAGTCTGCAGTAGCTAGCACAGGTACAAGTAGGCTTAAAGTATAAAATGGGTTTCTCATAGTAAAAAAGCAGACAACAATAGATACAGATAATGCTAAAACAGTTCTGAACATGATGCGGAATGGCGGTATTAAGTAGTTATGGAGTATAGCGAAATATACGAGAATCTATTACTGGTTTAGGTGATATTTTGGACATAACGGTGGAGGAATTGAAACGTGCTCGGTTTGCAGCCATTAAATTATACGAAATAAAAACGTGCCAAACGGAAGAGCAGCCACGACAAGGAATGCCAGAGGAATTAGCAGGGGAGAGCAGAGAAGGTAGAGAAGAATAATGAATAGTAGAGTACTTCGTCACATTGTAAATTTTAATTCATTAGTATATAGGTATCACGACTTAGAGAAGATCAACTTATTCTGAGCAAAGACATCATAAGGGGTCTTAGAAACATTGTACTTATTCTTATTCCTATCACCTCTGGAAGAATATCTGCTAGACTCGGTGGATTTCCTTCTAGAGAAGAATGAGAATCCAGAAGTGGACTCATTAGAAGTGACGGTGTTTACAGACTGTAAATCAGTAACACTTGCCATCTTGCTATATCTTCTCATTGAAGGTACCTTATCCTTACTTTCAGTTTCACTTCTAGTTGGGCCAACAGAAGTATTGGACGTGATTCTAGATATCCTCGAAGTACTGATGTTGGAATGCGATGTCTTCAATGTACTTGGTACAGATTTGTTTGTTGAGTAGGTTGTCTCTAATGGAGCGGATATCCTCGTTGGTTCTTTAGAAGATCCAAAGAAGGACTTCAACTTGTCTCTGAAAGACTTCTTTGCAATAACATGGGAATTATAGGTGTTAGAAGGTCTAATTGAGGAAGTAGCTTCCACAGACTTCATTGGTGCATACTTGTTGTGTTTAGCAGCATTCAAAGTAGTCACAGATTTGGAGTGTCTTTGTAAACTTGGGTAAGATTTAGGCATGGTGTTCAAGTTGGAACAAGATGCTGTGAACTTCAGGTATTTAGCCTTAGAACTATCCGTGATTGGCATGAAAGAGTTCAATAAATCGTATGCATGGTCCTCCTCAGTTAAAGATGAAGTAGATATTGATTTTGGACTCTCAGAAGCAGCAGGAATGGTTGGAGGCTTAATAAAGACATTTTCTGGTCTGTTGTATCCCAAACTTTCAATTTCCTTCTTCAATACAAAACTCGATCTCATGAAACCCAAAGAAGCTCTTTGACTCAGCTGGATAGATTTCTGTAATTCCATGCTAGAGTGACTCTTTTTAGTACCATAAAATTCAGGTTCTACAGAACTAATAGAGGTCTGTCTAGAACTGAAATTCTTGGAGAAGACTCTGGTATCAACTGGCTCAACTGCAGATTCATTACTTGTTAATGATCTTAAGTCAAGTTTCTGAATTGACATTGGTTCAGTACCTTCTGTACCATCGGAGTAGTGTGAGTTGTGCAAAGACAAGGTATTATCATGAGAAGATGGCTCACTGTGATCACTGTTGTAGATAGAAGATGAGTTATCACTATCAACAGACATGGTGACTTCCAATTCACTTGGCTTCTCGTTAATTTCTGGTAACTCCTTTTCTTTATAGGTATATACATCCACTGGTTCTGATGGTTGAATTGGTTGGTAAGATTCGGCAAAGTTAATATCCTTGGATCTCTTCTTCTTATGAGTTCTTGGGTCAAATCCAAAGCCTTTCTCTTGTTCCTCTTCATCAGAATCATAAACAACTCTTGGTTTCAAATTGTTAAATTTGGCTGTGACAGTAGGTTTAATTGGAGCTTCTGGAATAGCTCTCTTAGGAGACCTTGGAGTAATTACAGGTTCAATAGCAACAACATCGGAATCATTTCTTCTAAATCCTCTGTACTTATCATTGGATTTAATATTGACTTGTAATGACTGCTTTCTAGACAAGGTTGGAACAGGAGCATTATATTCTTCAAGGTCTTCTTCAATTTCTTCTTCTTCTTCAACCTGTTGAAGAACTGGACTAACCGGAGTCATTGGAGCAGAAGGTTCTCTCTTGATATTAAGAGCCTGGATCTCACCATCAGACTCAATAGAAGAAGTATCATCATCTATGTAAACTAAGATATTATTAGCCAAGTGGATATAAATCTGGACCCAAAGTCCTTCCATCTTATTGTTGAATAAGCCATTACCCAACCATTGTCTAAACGTTTGTATTAAAGCAGTTCCCATTGGCTCTAAGTATTCAATCTTCAGGATAATGTCGTGATTTTCCTTCAAGAACAGATTTAAGAAACGATTTAATCTGTCAACGTTGTCCAAGTAGATAACAACGTAGTTGAACATATCATTGAAAAGCATTGAGTGCTCTCTTATAACAACGTCATTCTTCAAAAACGACCTTAAATCGCTATTTGCAGCAAGTAAGTTGTTAAATAACCTTGAGATAAACTGATCTTTATGATATCTGTTATTGGTTTGAACATTGTTCCAACAATTTCTAACTTGTTGTAACTCTTCTGATGATAAGCTAAGTGTCATTTTTTGAGTTATTTCCAAAATTTGCGCCAGAACAGCTTATATATTGCAACTGGTGTATGAATAATTACTCTTAATGGAAGTTTATGAATTTCCTTATTAGGAAAAGTAATTATTAATTACTTTGCCTGATTGGGAAATTATCCTGCATGTTCGCGCAGCTTTGAACTACAGAACAAAAATTAACATGTGGAGTCTTACTAAAGAGGAAATTAGTACTTTACCGCATCAGGAACTTTTAGGAGGGTTAGTTAATAGGAAGGGGGTGAAGTATATTATTGAGTTTAAAAAGCAGTAGTAAACCATGGATAAATCTGTTCATACCGGTATATCCTTTCTCTCTGGTGGGACTTCACAATTCAGAATCCCATCCCTTTATATTCTATCACTGCCCAGTTAATTGTAGCATCCTTTAGTAAATAAATAGGTTGTTAGGGAGAGTAGGAGTTTCCAGTGCAGTACCCAACATTTTACTATGTCAACGGCGAGGCAACTACTGCAGTCACCTTCATCTTGAAGACAAAAGTTCCTGTATAGTTGATTCTAATACAATAGCCATTATTAAAACTCGTATATTCTCATTATCATTACAGCTGAATCTTGTGATCACCATAGCTCTCATATTGTGGGGGCTGTACATTGGGCTGTTCCACGGTACCGTTCTGGGCGTCTTGGAGCGGCTCTTGTAGCGCCAGAGATTGTTCTGGAGTGGGGGAATCCTTACCAATCCAGTCCTCAGCCTTCTGAAGTTGGTCGTTGAAAACATTAGTCAAGCGGGTAATCATGTCTAAGGACTCCTTTGCAAAGAGAAACACTTTCTCGTTAGTTTGAGGGTTCTGTTGTTGGACTTGGCTAGGTAATTTGAGGATGATGTCTCTGATAGTGGCTCGAAGCTCGGTAGTAGATGACTCTCCATTAAGGGTACTAGTTTTGAAGTTAGAGATGACGTGAATAATTTTCTTCACCGTAGCAATAATTTCAGTCTTTGTTTCCTGAGCAGCTTGATTATCATCATCAAGGGTAGCAGTATCACTTAAGAAATCATTAACTTCTTCCTCTTCTTTCTTCTCTTCATGAATATGAGTTTCTCTCTCACTAATTTTAGTCTGTAGCAGTTGAACCTGAGAATTTATTTTATCATTAGCTAACCTAAGCAAGTGTAAGCAAAACTGTAATCTACGTTTTGTTTCAGTTTTATCAGTACGATTAACTCTTCTTTTCTTCTTGCGTTGTCTGTGTCTATTATTGAGATTGTCTTCAATTTTACTTACCACTGGGATGGCAGCTCTTTCTACTATTCCAGCGGCATAATTGAAACGAGGATGGTTCCTTTTCGAATCTTGATAATACTTGAAAGCATCTTGAACAATAGGATGACTTGTGACTTGATTTACTTTGGTTATCAAAGGATGTTGTTGTTCATGAAGACTCAAGTTCGATAATGGAGTTGTTGGTGGAGGAGTGCCTGTAAGTCGAGTAAGCATCTCAGCAGCAACCAAATCTTCACTAGGTGTAGATGCTGATGATGTGTTACGACTCTGTTGGAAGTAATCAGCCTTATGACCTTCTTCATAGGGTGGTGGTTCCATGATGATTGTTTGATTGTGTAAGATTCACAGATTTGTCTCCTCGCGCATGTGAAAGATTGAGGTGGGTAACTTAAGCGAGTATGATAGCGAGAGGAGGAGATCTGGTGGAGATGATAGTGGTAGTAGAGTAGTGGAGAGGCTGTTATAGGGATGAGTGGTGTATTCAATCTTGAGATAGCGTAGAGTGGTGTATTGGATATCTTGTGACAGTATACAGTAGTGCAGAGACTGAGCTGGTGAGCTGAGCGGGTGAGTGCTATCGATTAACAAACGCCTCTGGTCCAAACTTCCTTAGCTCACGACGCAATAGCTTTGCCAGGACCCAACCTCTTCCACGAACAAGCACTCTTGCGTAGTTCTTTTCCTCCACACCTTTCATTACATCTTTATATTTGATTGGAGGATAGCTTTCGTTTTCTTCGCCAGATGCAGGAACAATCATGAATTCAGTACCAATATTGCTGAAGACTTCGATCTTCAATTTGTTCATCTCATCATTCATTATCATGTTGTTCGATTTCAATACTGTGATATCATTTCGAATCTCAGCTACCGCAATGTCCAATGAATTTTCAGTCTGTTTCACAATGGCCTCAACTGTGCATTTATGGTCTTCTGTTGTATTTTGGACCATCATATAACAGACCCCCATAATTACAAATATTCCAGCTACTATTAGTGGAATGAGTATCACGAGCAGTGATGTTGTGGGGACTTCATGGGTCAAGCTATCTAATAGAATCGATTGATGGTTGCAGTTCTGGACCCTCAAAAGTACATCAATATCAGATCCAGCTGATATTTGATTTAAACAACTTTCCCACAGATGCTGGGCAATCTTACTATTCATTCGAACTTCTTGAATTAAACTCTCACGATCTTCCTTGAAACAAAATATGGCAGAATTGACATCTGAACACTCAATTATTCTCTTAAATACTATGGAGTGATCAAGGAAACAGTATTTGGATTTATCCATCTGTGTATAGTATATTAAACTCACGAAAATGGGTAATATTACTCCAATAATGTATGGACGTTGCATCTGTGTGAACTGGAATTTGCAACCGCAGAGCTCAATGTCGCAAAATACCTCACGACATAACTTGAGACATACTAGCGACATCTAGCAACCTGCGAGCAGAAAGTAGCAAGCCGCTAAGGGCTTATCTCGCCAAGAAATTATGGGCTTAGATTACAACCCATTGTGCGTAAGGTGAACCCCACGGTGCCATATCCACCATGTGCTACTTCCACGATTCTACCTTTTTCACCCATATTACAAGTCTAGGGCCTCAAATTCCGGTTATACAGCGAATACCATGTTGCACCAGATGAGGTGCCTTTATTCGCCCCTCCCCGTTGTAATAAACGTCTCTGCAACAAACACCTGAATGCCAATCATAGTACGCGGATATATCAAATAAGGTAAAAACTTCCCATCGATAAGCTATATACAGGATACCATCTACAATAAGAAAATGTACAAGCGCCATGAAATTAACCAATTAATCGTGTATTATCAGACCTTCTGCTGGTAATCTACTTGAAGAGAAGAATGCGAGTTTCTTGGAGAAGTGCCGTCCAAAACTTCGACTACTCCTGAACCTTTTTCAATGGAGTCTGCCATGTTTCTCAATCTTGCAGCGTAGGCAACAAAGAGGTCGTCATAATTATTTCCAAACTCATCTAAAGTCTCTGCCATTTCGTAAAGGTCCATACCCATCTCTTCTGCCTCTGGAGAAGCTCTCAACTTCAAACCTGGAATGTGGTCGACAATAAAACAAAGAATAAGGGTCATAACTGCAGTCCAGGCAGAAATCGAGACCCAAGAAGCTATTTGAATACCTAATTGCCGGAAATTACCATCTAACCAACCACCAGCGATTTCAGTTATACCATCAGTAGCAGCGATTTCTGAAGAGGCGAAAATACCTGTTAACGTTCCTCCAATAATACCACCTAAACCATGGACTACCCAGGATTTGGAATAATCATCAATTCCAACCCAATTGTTGAAGTTATATAACAATCTACAAGCAACACCATCAATAATGGAAGTAACAGCAGCTGCCCATGGATAGTAATAACCACAAGAAGGAGTAATATTAACCAAGCCAACAATGACACCTTCACATGCAGCTTGTAAGGAATATTTTCCAGTAATAACAGTATCAGTTGCAACATAACTAAGTGAAGCAAAAGAAGCAGCAAGCATAGTATTTACAAAGATATAACCAGTTCTTGTGTTGACTGCAAGTAAAGTACCAGAATTAAAACATAACCAAGCACCCCAGATTAAAGTTACCCCAACAAACATTGAAAACTGTGAATGACCTCTAAAATGGGGAATAGAACCAGTCCTTTTACCTGGAGAACCTCTTGGTCCTAAATACCAAGAATAGACTAAAGATGCAACACCTGAAGAAACATGGACTGGACCACCACCAGCAAAGTCTAATTCTCCTAAAGTATATAACCAACCATTAGCACCCCAAACCCAATAAGCTTGTGGACAGTAAACAATAAGTACCCATATAGAACCAATGATAAAACTGGGCAACAATCTTCCTCTTTCTCCAATTGAACCCAAGAAAATTTGTACGGTTGCAATCGGGAAAAAAGTATTGAAGGTGAAATTTACAATTGACGGAATTGTGCCACCTTCGAATAAAGGCTTTGTTTCTTCCATTCTCAAAGCAGCAGCATAAGTATCACCAATCATAACACTCGTTGAAGTCGGAGAAACTGCTAAAGAATACCCAAGTAAATACCATATAATAGTTACAATGATTTGAGTCAAATAACTTTGAAATAATACTTGCACGACATTTTTTCTTTTCAAAGTACCAGAATAATATAATCCAATACCAGGGGTAATAAGAAATACACCAAAGGCACAGAATAAGATATAGACCATTTCGGCCTTATCAAAGGTATCTTCTAAGCTTTCTCTCTTTATTTCCATTATTGAATCCTTTGGTATTTACCATTGTATTTATATTACTTAGCGGCTTCGCCTTATTGGTACTGATAAGCCAAATTTGTTATATACAGGAGTAATGGATAAGAATACCCAAAGGGTTAATAATGATTATGCAGAGCGTGATTTACTTGGCAAAGTGGTGGTTACAATGTGATATCAAGACCTTGTATAACAATGCGCTGGTGTTGGATGAGATTGCCAACATTTACTTTCGTTCACTCGTAGAGATATCATAGTAGACTTCCAAGTTTGGGTTAAATTTAATGTATTTGTAATGAATCTGTGATGCACCTTCTTGCATATTCGCTTACTCATTGTATGTCTTCGTTAAACACTAAAAAAGTATATTTATGGTGAATTGCTGGTTCCGTCGGCAATGGGCTCACAGGTGCTTCAGCAAAATTACCTTTCGTCATGATTTTGAGGGGGTGTCAGATATGATAAGATTAAAGTACAGTATGGATTGTGATATAGTTAAAGCACGATTGATTAATCAAAGTACTGTATAGTTAGACTACAGGATGTCGTATACATTATGGGATGCAGTACGGATGTCTATGATAGAAATGAGTAAATGTCGGATATGATATAATTACCGTTCACGGGTATGTATAGTCATGACGTCTATTATGGTACATTTATGGTATCTAAAAATCTTCATCGAAGATAGAAGTGAAGGTGAGGTAGTCATCACGCTTTCTTAAAGTGGCCTTGGTCAAGTTTTCAGCGATTTCGAAATCAGAATCATATGGACCGATTTGGGATCCAAAAACATTGTCAATGGCAGCATGGATGATATCCGAGTAGCCTGTGAGAGCTCCTGGGTATAGGAGATTAGTAAGTCTCTCGGTACGCTTACAACCATCCACTACACTTTCACCTTCAAATCTACCTTTTATCCACCTAAGGGCAGCACCTGAACCTTCAATGACCTCCAAGATATGACCAGTTGACTTGGAAACAGCAAACTCAAACGAATTCATTCCTTCTTCACACCAGACTTCGTAAACTCTCTGAGCATCTTTGAATGGAACAATTTCATCCTCAATTCCATGGAACACAAATACTGGAATCTCTGGTTTGAAGTCCTTAGTGTGTTCAATTCCCAAGGTATTATCGGCAAGTACAGCTTTCACGATATCATCATCAAAAACCCCCAATCCATCTTTAGCATAAGGATCATCCCCAGTGAAGAATGTTGAATAAGCACACTTCAAGATAGAGGTAATTAAACAGTCATTGTATCCAACCTCATTGAACTTATCTAATTTCTTTCCGGGGAAAATTTCTTTCTGGATGTATTCATACAATGGATAATACTGGTTGGATAAACCTGCAATACCATTTGGAATTAACCCAGCAAAAATACTTCCATCAGTAGCTTCAACAGTAGAACTAATATTAGTAACCCAACCTCCCAATGCTACTCCCAAAAGGTTCGACGACAACTCTTCAGCGTAATCAGGCTGTGCTGCAGCGGCCCAGCCACTGGCAATTGTGCCTCCAGAATATCCCCACATAACTACTTCAGCATCCGGACTAATACCTGTGATTTTTTCACTCTGTAAGGCAGCTCTGATGGAGTTCAACGTAGAATAGCCAGCAAGTTTGCCCACAGTGAATGCAGATATTGGACCTTCATAGTCAGGAGATACCACATAGTAACCAAGGTCTAACGCACCTTGAATTAAAAACATTTCAGCTTGAGTTATAATAGTAGAGAATCCACCTCCACCTTGGTAAGCATAAGAAGGTGCACAGTTGTGAGCAGAAGAATCTTGGGCAGTTTGGTAAGAAACTACCCTAGAACTATTGGCACCATATGGTTCAAAAATAGTTGCAACCACAGCAGTAGCATTTCCTAATGCATCTTCAGACCTTACAAGAATTTGCCAAGTATTCTTAATCTTGACTGGGAAGTGGATACTCTTTATTTGATGTGGAACTTTTCTTGACTTCAAAATCTCCCCCAACTCAGCGTCTTCAAACTCATCAGGTGGATTGTAGAAGTCATCCTCTGATGGTGATAATAACGTAGTTGGAGCTGCAAAAACGAAAGAAAAGAGCAAAAATAATGTAAGGAACCTCATCCAGTTTGTAATTTCAACTAAGGGACTAGTGACCCCTTATTTATATTAGCATAAATTTTTCATGGGGACATTATCATTCCCCTTTTGGACTTTAGCTTTTATGTTTACGTTTGACATGAAAACTTTAGTTTATTCAACTCTTTTTAAATCTCTTTATTGAGAAGAGCTTTTTGAATACCTTCACCTATGAGAGTTCAATTGATGTGTATAGACATGTTCTGCCCTACTTATCATATGGTTAAGACCCTCAACTATGTGCTTTAGACTGGTTTGCGCTCGCGTGTATTGTGTCATAGGATCCCATGCTTTTTGGTATGAGCCCGCAGCTACAATTACATTACCTAAATAGGAAACTTTTGGAACAGACCCCCCCCCCCCGCCTCGAGGACGTATACTTGACTATATAGGCAATAGCTAAAGTTTTCACATTCCTAATAGTGAGTCTGAGTTAGTTACTGGTAACACAGTAGGGATCATCCGAGGCTAGGAAAGGATAAGGTTTTATTTATGGGTTTACATTCATTCTTTGAGGACTACTCCCAAAGTATAGATGATAAAATCAACAGTGATCTTGTGAGCCTTATTGAAACTGATAGTCAGTTACACTATGGTAAAGATATTTCGGCAACTAAGGTGCCTCCGGGATTTAAGACTGCCGCGTTGTATACACTATCGGTATTTGAGCCTTTATCTTTTTCTTTGTTAAGACTTTGTTAAGCCTTTGTTAAGCCTTGTTAAGGCCTCCGCAGTTTAGCAAATACCCCATCTCTTCATAAACGCTCGTTTCAAACCCATTTCTCCACTGCTGAGGAATGTTCTTTCAATAGACTCCACCATTTTCAACACCAGTAGTCAGCTAAATAATTCCGAAAGTCTCTAATCCAGTGATGTGATACAATAGTCAAAAAGATTACCTCACTAAAGGTAGCCAAGATATGTAGGATACGAACCCATTGAACAAACCCCATAATACTGATGATGGGCGTATATCCTGCATAAAGAATGATAACCTACGATTATGTTGAAGAGGCTTTCCGAAATAATGACAATGAAGTAGATTAGTAACACTACAGCCGTATATGCCGGTCGTTATTGCAATTGAAATGAAGCTAAGCAAGTTAACCGGTATACACAATGTCATTATTGAGAAAAGTCAGAGATTCATAGAGAGTGAATTTACAGATCCAACGATTAATGGCTCAGAAAGATATAAGAATGACATGTATTTCACTTATAAATCTCTAGTTGCTTCCATTTTCCACCACTTTGTTTCAAGCTGTGACTCTGCAAGTTGTTGCTCAAGCAAAAGTATTTTAGCTTTCAACGTCTCCACTTCTTGCTTTTGACGGTCTCTATATCTTCTTGCAGCTAAGGTGTTTCGGACTCTCTTGGTCAGTTTACCTGGTGGTAACGACGGAGTATGTTCCATTGGTTTAGCCCTCTTTCTGGGCTCCTTGGGAGTCTGCTTGAATAATATACTAGACTCATCAACAAATTTAAGTGACGAAGTCAGCTGCTCTTGCTGAGAAACACTTGACTCAGGTGATTCAAATGACCCCACAGATACCTGCAGGTTACACCGATCTCCGTATGAGTTAGTGCTGGAGCTGGTCACACTCGAAGGTGACCCTTCAAGGATCTCTTGTATGATTGTATTCCATTCCAGTTCTCTAGTAAAGTCCACGTGATCTGACAGTGTCTCTGAAAAGTTCACGGGGTCTAACAGTAAATCCGGTATTTGCGTCCATTGTTGCTCTGTTATTTACTCAGTAGGGTCGGTTTAGTTAGATTTAAACCGACTGTTGCGTCTTTTCTCTTTTATATTACTAAGTAGACAAAAGACTGTTATTTCAAGGGTAGGAAATGCTTAGGCTTTATAGTTAAATTGATAGTTACCCGGCCAGAAAAAATTACTCATCTATCCCAATTTGGAAATGGTATGAAATACGAAGAGGAAGGAGTGAAAGAAGCATGTGGGAATAGGAAGTGGGAAAGGTGGGAGAAGGTTGGAAAGGTGGGACCGAAGGTTTATATAGAAAGGAAATTGCTTATTGGGAATACACACAAGAATCACTCATTACTCGTCGTTATCACTCATTACTCGCCGTAATCACTCATCGACGTATTGAGCCATAACTTTAACTAGTACGGCGAAGAGTTATGCAGGATCAAAGATAAGAACTGAAATGATTATTATTCAGGAAACGAGTAGATCCCCCCATGAGCAATTTCGGATAGTAGTTTTAGTTACCGATAATATGGTAAGTGTTTAACAAGAGAATGTGAGATAGACTCCCTTTAATTCTCAAGTACAAGAACTCAGGAGTTGATATAGCCATTCGACATAATAACTCTCGACTGATACTCCATCCAAGTGTCAATCCAACCTTTATACTAGAGACTACTACCATATTGACGCACTGTTCAAGTCTCCAGGTCTCATGTCTCCAGCCACGTCCCATTCGCCCCATTCGCCCCATTCCTCTCATTCCCCCAACACGCTCAACAGTCTCAGCACGCTCAGCACGCTCAATACGCTCAACACACTGAACAGTCTCGCCAGCCTCGCCAGTCTCAACAGTCTCAGCAGTCTCAGCAGTCTCAGCAGTCTCAACAGTCTCAACAAGCTCATCACAACTCTCACACTCATCACGCTCATCACTCCCACTCGCTCGCTCGTCGCTTTTCGTGAAAACAATGGACTTGCTGATACTAAGTAGCCGACAGAAGGACGAGCTCCATAAGGCAGTGATACAGTATCTATCTCCTCTCCTAGAAGGCAATACCGATACCTTAGAAACTCTTCGACAAGTATTGAATACACCCACCGAGAATGACATCATACCGAATTATTTAGAGAAGAAATGGTCTACAGTTCTTCGTCTCCAGAAACGTATTATGGACCTAGAGAATGAACTCAATAACTTGAAGTCCATAGTAGATTCACAACCAGGTGAATTCATATCATCAGATAAGATCAACTGGCTCCCCAATACAGTAAAAGAAGTATTTAAAACACAAACCAATCAACAAATAACTTCCATCTCAATTCATCCATTTTCCCCTATAACGGTATGTGGATGCTCTGATGGGTCTATAATAGTGTGGAACTTGGCCACAGACTCGTCAATACCCGAGAAAATCATTAAGGCCCATACAAGAAGTGTTAGTAAAATCGTATGGTCAAAAGCACCAATTGACATAACAGGTACTCCAGAGTACGTATTTGCATCATCTAGCTCAGATCTTTCTGTGAAAGTCTGGCATGGGTCATCATACAAGCAGTTACGAAATTTCAATGGTCACGAACATACCGTTTCTTCGGTAGTATTCTCCAAGAATAACCCAAATATCTTATATTCTGTTTCTAGAGACAAGACTGTGAAAATATGGGATCTCGTGAATGCTATATCAGTCAAAACATTTATTGGTCACTCTGATTGGGTTCGTAGTGTTGATGTAATCAATGAAGAGTCATCGAATGGTGACTTTTTACTTACTTGTTCTAATGATCAGTCTATTAGACTATCTCACGCTGATTCTGGTACAGGTATTAGTTTACTAATTGGTCACGGCCATGTTGTTGAGGATTGTAAGTTCTTACCATTGATATCAAATACCTATATAGACAAGTTCTTAGAGAAGAATGCATCTAGATTTGCATCCATCCCCTCTAGACTTATAGATAATCAAGCCTATATAAATCTCGGCTTCAAGTACTGTGTATCGGCCGGGAGAGATAATACGGTTAGGCTTTGGCTTCTACCTCCTCCAGTACTCCAACCACATAGGCCCCCATTACCGGCCAATATGAACAATTCTCAGGGGTGGCTCATAGATACATTTTCTGGTCATAGTTCATGGGTGAAAGCCTTGGCTATACATCCAAATGGAAGGTTCATCTTCAGCTGTAGTGATGATAAGACCATCAAAATCTGGGATCTCGACTCGTTGTTTGAAGATGGTAAAGTTAAGTGCATTCGTACATTAAAAGCCCATGAAGGGTTTGTTAATGCAATAGACTTTGCTGGATTCGAAACAGAGGACGAACCCAAGTTTGGAGATGACAAACTCCTTGAGTGGATCCAACAGAAGATGAGATGTGTGTTCATTAGTGGCGGTGTGGACTGCAGTGTGAGAGTCTGGAAGTGAAACATGTATTATATGTAGATTAATCTTTTTTGTATATATGGGGAAGCAATGTATAACCTTTGTATATATATTTCCTTTGAAATCAGTCCTTTACTATATACTCAGGAGGAGCTCTCTGCGCCCACTCAGTCCAACTTCCATCATAGACCCTTATAGGAATTTTTGACTCAGCCACTGATTCTATGGCCAATCTAAGAATTACAGCAGTAACACCAGTTCCACATAAGACAATAATACCTTTATTTTCTGGCAAGCTAGTAGTCAAATCGACATCAAACCTTTCTTTGAAAAGATCAATAATTTCTTGTTTGGACTTGAAATTACCATTTTCAGTCAATACATCTGTAAATGGTAATGATAATGCCGATGGAATATGACCAGAGCTAAGCCCCTCTCTTGGTTCAGGGTCGGCTCCAGTAAATCTTCCTTTAGAACGAGCATCAAATGTAAGGTATTTTTGTTTCAATTGGTCAGATTCAACGAGTTCAAGTAATTCTTCATACTCAATGACTTGATTATGATAGTTTTGTTCATACTCTTCTTCCTCAATCATATCGTACTCTAAAGACGCTTCGACTGCATCTGTAGCAGTAGAGCTAATCGTTTCAGTGTCAATTGGTAACTTTTCAGCTTCATAGTCCTTAAAATGGTCTAATAAATATACTTGTTTATGACCTCCTAAAATAAGGTTCCAAGCAGCTCTGGGAGATGAAAAGATTCCAGATCGATCGTAAAACACCAACTTATCGGTTCTATTCAATCCAATATTATTCAATGACCTATTCAATGTGTCATAGTCAGCAAGCATGTGTGGGTACTTGGCCTTTGGTAAGCTTATTTCGTCAAGGTCAAAGAAGGCAGCCCCAGGAATTCTTCCCTGGTTGAAGAATTGATCTTTTCCGTTTTTGGCAACATTGGGCATGTACCAGGTGGCATCTACAGGTACAACACGGTATGTAGGTTTACCAGTCTTGACTAATTCCTGGAATTGCTTGGGATGGACGATTTTGACTTTGACCATTGGGGTTGGGGTTTTAGTTCCTGAGCGGGTAAGACTGAGTAAGCATGCTAAGTCACATGATTTGAGTGAAATAAACTGTAACTATGATAGAGTTGATCGAGTTGATAGAGGACGATAGAGGAGGATAAAGTAGGGAGAGTAGGATGGAGTAGGGTGGAGTAGGATGGAGTAGGATGGAGTAGGATGGAGTAGGATGGAGTAGGATGGAGTAGGGTAGAATAGGATATAGTAGGATATAGTAGGATAAAGTAGGATAGAGTAGGATAAAGTAGGAAAAAGTAGGAAATAGTAGGATAGAGTACGATAAGGTACGATAAAATACGATAAAGTAGGATAAAGTAGGATAGAGTAGGATAGAGTAGGATAGAGGAGGATAAAGAAGGATAGAGAAAGAATGATAGAGTATGAGATTCAGTGAGTAAGAATGGTAGAGTAAGAATAAAATATGACAGACTATGAACATGAATGTGACAGACTATGAATATGACAGACTATAAATATGACAGACTATAAATACGACAAACCATAAATACGACTGGCTATAAATGTCACACACGGCAGTATATAAACACGCTATGACAGATATGACAGCCTAAACATGAGAGACAGACAGACTATACGGACACGTTCAAGCTATCGCTAAATCGGGAAGTGTCGACTTTCATGAACTCACGGAGGGCCATTGTAGCATAAGAACTGGTTCCAAGTTGCATTTTTAGTATTACAGCTGTTTTATCTCCAGATTCGTCACTTGGGGTTATGTACCTTGAAAGTTCTTTTTCTTCCTTTTTAGCCTGCAAGAGTTCCAAGTCGGTTCTTATTAACGGCTCAGCTTCTTCAGAATACTTGATGAGAGAATATTCTACGTTTTCAGGACGGCCTAATAATTTTCTGTATGACCCTGCAAGTGAGAATTCTCTGATCTTTCTGGTCATTTTGAATGGATCAAGGCCATCTTTACCCATTTCTTCAACGTATACTTGCTTTAAGTCCTCATTAGAAGGATAAACAATATCAAATCCAGGCATTGGTAACACAACATCATAGATTGTATAGTTTCCTGTTTCAATATCTTCTTTGGTCAATGGTCTAGCTCTTTCAAAGCTGTCTTGTGCAACATCTTCTTCAAAGTCATCTTCAACCTCATGCTGCTTCTGTTCAGCAATCACTAAATCTCCTTCTACTAATTGAGTACCGAATAGTTCGATTCTCTTGGATGCTACTTTATTCCAGATATATGATTGATAGGCATGGGCATACATGATTCTTAAATTTCTTGGAATTGACATGATTGCCTTAACATAAGATTGAGGGGTGATATCTTTCTCGTTAGCTAAGGTCTTCAAAATTGAATGTTCAGCAGTACAACGAGGTGGCATCTTCTTTAAAGCCAATGAGGCATCTCCAGTTTGGGCCCAGATTTGTCTTGCCTCCTGTGATTCAGGAGTTACAATATCTTGTTCAGACAATAATAATTCAACTGCTCCTTTCCAGTCTTCCTTTAATAATCGGATTCCATATGTATGTGTAGATACCGAGAAGGTTCCAAATCGTTGCATTCCGTAATAATTGATGAACCCCTTTTCTTTGAGGGTTTCAAAGCCGGATATAATAGCTTCTTCAACTGGAACATCTCCGGTTGGTTTGACATCTCTTATAGCAATGGTGAATTCATTACCGTTTAACAGTCCTAATTCAAGAGGTACGTCCTCATATGAAAATCCACCTAATACACAATTTTTGAATGCTTTATTGAGAGCAGACACTCTAACAACCTTCCCCTTATGAATTGACATTCTTTGACAGGTTACACCTCTTCTATCTTTGGTACCAGCGTACCTGATACTTTTACTAGGAATACGTAAAAATTTGGAGATGGTGGATGCAATTTCCATGGTCTCTCTATTCTCTTTATAGACAGTGAAATGTAAGTAGTTTTTGAATGGACCTAACCCATAGTTTACTACCCCATTTTCATCCACATGTGTCATACTTTCTTGTGGATGCCTTCTTGGTGCACCGCTTTTACCTTTCTTAGCTATCATGATTCTGAATGTGTTTTCTGGGGAGGTACTTGATTCCAACTTTCCTTGAAAAGATTCACGAAGCAATTGATGTAACTTACCACGTTGAGATTTATCATCAAATGTAGTGGTAGTTTCAGTATGACCACCATTAGAGAAAAGACTTTCAATATTTTCGAGTTCAGTCTTAGTAATAAATTCTAAAAGCTTAATACGATTTTCATCACTCAATTCATACTTAGGCGTAGTTTCAGCTTCTAGTTTGCGTTGTTCTTTTATCTGTTCGATTTCTTCTGGTGTTTTATCTTGAAATTCTGCTCTTTCCTTTTGTCTCTTTTCGATTTGACGTTCTTTTTTAGACTTTCCTACGTCAATACCTTCGTCTAATAAATGAACTACTTTTCCTTTAGTAGTTATTTCATTAACTAGGAAATCAGAATATCTCTGTTTCAAAAGTCCTTGAAATCCACTACCACTACTGATATATTGTAATATACCAACATCCTTCTCCTGTAAAGAATTATTAGGCCTCTCTATTCTTTGTTTCTTTATTCCTTCTGAAACTGTTGCCTCAACAGCTCTTTTTCCACTTTCCATAGCTTGTTTTACGACGTATTTTAACCGTAATAGTTATTCAGTAATTTTCATTAGAAATTTTCATCGCCATCGCAAAAATGCTGCAAAACGGTTGCAAAATGCTGCAAAATGCTGCAAATTTACAGCTAGAGAAGAGCAGTTTAAAGAGAGTATTAAAATCAAAGTATCAGAGGCTCTATGGCTGGTTGTTAAGCGCATGTATCTTTTCCTCTTGTACTCGGTTTTTCCCATGCTTTTTCTGTTTGTGATCATAATATATGTACTTCTCAATTGGTTGCAAAAAGTTTCTTCATGGAGTTGGAGGAACCATTTTACAGTTTAAGAGTTCACTCATTGAACAGTTTGCTAAAGGACCAGGTGTATCACAAGAGGGATCACTATGGTCTCAAAAAACTTGCTAGGCTCAGTTCTAAAATTTTTAACCCTTGGAACCTTGATCAGGAAGATCCATCATCAAGTGAAGAAAGTGATGCTGCAGTAAATTCACCAGCAGGAAGTTATGAGAATAGCCATATGCTGGTCATTGAATTGCCTAAGACACATCTTGCTTTAACTTCAAAGAGGTTATCTACAGTTCACTTAGCCAATAGAAGAATAGTAGTTATTAGATTTTTATCCACTAAAATCAGTGTTGCTGGTGTGTTACAGAAGTTATGCGGTGGTCCATTAGAGAAAATTGTTTACCACGATAGAAGAGAGTTTCCAATCTTGGAAGTCCATTTTGTCCATCCTATGCATGCACATAATTTCTATGACTATGGCCAAACCGGGCTTTTTGTTTATAATGGCAATAAGTTAACTGTAGAATGGGCCAATGAAACCAATACTGATAATATTAGCTTAATTCATCCTCCAGTTCCGAAATCTTTACTAGCTTTAATCAAATACGGTGCAAGACGGTCGTTGATATTTTTGAAAAAAATCCCTGATAAGAAACCACACGAGGGCCTGCATTACCCAGTTCCAGGCGCCAACTATTCCGAGGATTTTCACATTAGATCGGCCGTTAATGCTCTTTCTGCTTTGGAAAATGTGGTTGACTTCAATCCTATTGTATCTACCAAGATGGCCTTCTCAGTCCAATTTTATGATGTCAGAAGTGCAATGAATGTTAAGAAGCAATGCCAAACCAAAGGAACTCAGTTGAGTGATATGTTCAGTGGTTGGCTGATTCATTTTGGTAAAGATATCACAGAGAAACCATGCCTTAAAGTTTAGTCTCGCTATCAATGTATACTCTCTACATATCTTACCCATAACCTCTACTACCCCTCTTAGAAAACCTGTCTACGCTTTTATGTATATTAGCAGTCTAAATTACAAAATTGGTACTTTCCCCATTAACCTTTCCAATGGTGTACAGCTTATAGTCTCCTTCTCCGTTCTCTTTATCCAGAGAGTATCTTTTCCTTTCTGGGGTGTTAACTGAGTCAGACTCCACAAGTCTACGTAACTTGGATGTCTTATTAAGAGACTTGATGAAGTGGTCTTTATCCTTAATAGCCTCTTTAAGCTGGATGATCTCTTCCTCTTGGTCCTTAAGTAAGGCCTCCATCTGTCTCTCATTCAATCCATGGGCCAGTTTGAAACTCCCTTTGAGTAAAGACTCTTGATGGGCAATCTTTAACTGGTGTTCAAGCTGTTGAATGTACGCTCTATATTCATCCATCTCGTAATTCACTCTCTTATAGAACTCTTCTAGGTTAGCTATCATCATCTGGGAAAGATTGTTATCTACGTTAGACCCTAGTAAGTCGTTGAGTGTATCGTTCTTTAGTATAATGGTCTCTGTTTTTTGTAGATCTGTCAATCTAATCAAATGTTCTACCTTCTCATTCAAGAGCCTGTTCTCCGATTCTAGGGCTACTAATTGGGGATCAGCTTCCAGGTTATTAGTCATTTCAAAAGGAGAAGGCATTGAAGGACCTTTGGAGGTACCTGAGGAGTGTTTTAAAATAGCGATTTCGTTTCGCTGGCTTTCGATAGTTCGGCGAAGCTCCTCAATAAGTTTCATCTGATCGCCTTCAGCTATCAACGACAGCTTGTTTTTCTGAACATTGATAACTATATCTTTAGCTCTGGCTGCAAACCTCAAGGTATTGTAAGTCTCTGAAACAAACTGATTATCAGCAAATTTACTATTTATTCCAATAGCACCCATATGAATAGTACATAAAATCAGGACTAATGACGATCCTGATAAAGCAGGTTGTAATAAACGAGTCAACTTCGAATCTCTATATGGGATATGTTCGGTTAAACCACCCGTATTAGAAGATATAGAAAGCTTATTGATAACAGTAGATAAAGCCAAGAGAGATTTGTTGATAAAAGAACCTTCTTTTCTTCTTTCCACACTTGAAGTTGCCTTCTCAGAACCTGCTAAGTCACATAGGGAAAGTGTAGAATTGGTTTCAACACCCGTGGAAACATCCAAGGTATTAAGTTTTATCTGTAAGATAGCATGAGATCTTGAAGATCTAGTATTGAAATCAGTTTCACTAGTTTTTCTATTAGTATCTCCACGTTCAATATATTGAAGAATTTGGTCTCTATTTTTTATGATAGGAGTAGTTATACCCATGATCTTTGTTCCAAGGATAGGATCATCTCTAATCTTAAGATCAGAGGAGATTGGAGGACCTGAATTAAGAAGATCGATTATTCTTTCATTATAAATCTCAAGATATGTCATTGAAATAGTATATTGTTTTTCACCCATATCATTCTCTATTTTATCAAATACATCATCTACAGCAAGTTTAACAAAGCCCGGATCTTCATATACTCCTCTCATAGAAAATGTCTTACCTGAACCTGTCATTCCGTATGCAAATACTGTACTATTATACCCCTCATTCAAGAACTTTTGTATCAAAGGATAGCATGTCTTTTCATAAACATACTTATTGGATAACAGAGGGTCTGGTTGGAAGACATTATCAAAGGTGAATTCTGTGGAATCTTGATTATTGATGATAGTATTACTACTTTCATCAATATACCATTGACTACCATGTTGATGATCCACTGTGAAGGGATTAGGACGAATAGAAACTCTTATAGAACCAGTATAAGGGTCTTGCTTAACAAACGATGGTGTGGTGGGCCTAGATCTGTTTCCCATAGCTGATGATGACCTACCATTATAGGACCGCGAGGGAGGTCTCAAATCTCGTATATCTCCTCTTAAGTCTCCAATACTGGCACGAGAGGTGAGTCGGCTGGAGAAGGACGGCTGGGAGAAATTGGACTGGGAGTGGCTCGAGTAGCTTGATCGGGCTCGAGATGGTACTCTTGAGGGTGTTCCTGACATGTTAGACGAGTACGCGATAAACAAACAACTGTAAATATGCGGCTTTACATGCGGGTGGCAGACAGGCTGGCAGACAGGCAGGCAGACAGGCAGAGTGGTGGGAAGAGTGGCCAGCAGAGAGTAAGTAGACTTGGAGGAGCAGAGGAGCAGCGTGTTAAGTGTGAAGTGTAGGATCGAAGAAGAGGTGCTGTGTGTTGTGGGTGTATAGAGGTACGTGGCCTCCTTGTATTAACTCTATATAGTTATCGATCCTGTGTGCAATAGCCATGCTGCCATGGGCTACCCATTATGGAGTAATGGCGTGATGCGTTGTTTATTTCTTTGACTTCTTGCTCTTCTTGGGCTTTTGCACCTTGGAATGCACCTTCTGTTTATTAATCCGTTTCTTTTCTCCAAAATTCTCCTGGTCCATCTCCATCATTGCTTCTCTCTTGGCATCACTGGTGACCTTCAACGACTCCTTCACCAACTTATCATCATCGATCTCGAGAAGCTCAAGCTTCTGGTTGATTCTCTCCTCAATCCCCAACACCCTTGTGATGTCGTGTTCTCCTACAATACTGATGGAGTCTCCTTTTTTACCTGCTCTGGCAGTTCTACCAACTCTGTGAACAAAATCATCTGGGTCAGCAGGAATATCATAGTTTATAACAAACTCGACGGTAGGAATATCCAATCCTCTAGATGCTACATCTGTGGCTATAAGTATTCTAGCAGCATTAGCCTTGAATCTATGGATAGAGTTCACTCTCTCACTTTGAGGCATATCGGAATGTAACGATGTCACTCTGAACTCCAATTTCCTTAGCATTCTCCTTAGCAATTCAGCTGTCCTAGTTCTATTTACAAATATAATACCGGTTTTCTCTTCATATTGAGGTAAAAGGAGAACTTGGTGAAGATATCCTTCTTTGACATATGAAGGGACGAATATATAATGAAGGCTTAAAGTTGAAGGAATTATGAACTTATCAAAACTTTCAGTTTCATGGATAAAAACCTTATCATTGCTATCTTTTAATGCTCTAACGGAATCAGTGACAGTTGCTGTAAAAAGAAGAGTTTGTCTGCTTGAAGATTTAGGAATTACTTCAAATATCCTATCAAGATCTTTACTAAAACTATTACTCAAAAGCCTATCAGCTTCATCTAGAACTAAAAACTTAACTCGTCTCAAACCATTTATGGTATCTTCACCACTGTTTATGATATGATCAGCTAATCTACCAGGAGTAGCTATAATAAAATGAGGTTTCTTTTGAATGCTGATGGCTTGTTCAATCATATCTTCACCACCTACAATAACTTTTACTCGAATATTCATGGATGATCCCAAAGCAGTAAATTGTTCTGCTATTTGTAATGCCAATTCTCTTGTTGGGGTTAAAATTAACCCATATATTCCAAATGGATCTTCTGACCATTTCTGTAACATTGGTAATCCAAAAGCTATGGTTTTACCACTACCTGTTTTGGCACCTCCAATACAATCTTTACCCTGTAAAATTTGTGGGATACATGCAGATTGAATAGAAGTAGGCAGGTGAATTTTCATGGACTCAAGTGTCTCACATAACCATTTAGTGACTCCTATATCTTCAAATGACATTCTATTAAAGTAATAATTTTTCGATGATCATCGCGAAAAATTATGGTATTAGAAACAAGAGCCAGATGGGCTATACTGACAGGAATAAGGGGAATCAGGAGGTTTCATAGATCAAGGGTTATATATAGTAATGATGCATGGTTGGATGATATTGAACCAAAAGAAGAAGAGTTAAAGCTTCCAAATGAGAGTTTCAGAGTGGTACCTCTTGAAGAAGTAGAGAAGCATATTAATGTGCCAGAACAAGTAATTCGTGTACCAGAACAACTGGAAAATCAATTCAAGTATAAAGACTTAGGAGAAGATCCACTAGGGCTTAATAAGATACTTGTTAAGCTAACAGATTATTTCTTTGGTAATACTTATCAAACTGCTAATGCTATAAGAGGTGAAAAAAGTATTAAGAAAGCGCAAAGAGTAGAACAACGAACGTTTCAAGACTTAAAAGTAATACAAGTTAAAAGTGGTAGAGGTGGTAATGGAGCAATATCATTCTTTAGAGATGCTAATCAACCAACAGGTCCTCCTGATGGTGGAGATGGAGGTTCTGGAGGTGATATTTATTTACAAGTTGTTGATACTATCAATTCTTTACATAGAATTAGAAGAACTTATGTAGCCAAAAATGGTCAACCAGGTAGAGGATCACAATTAGATGGAAAGAAAGGAGAAGACATGCTAATTGAAATACCTAAAGGTACTACAATAAGATGGATACCTGATCCTTTAGTATTGAGAGATTATTTTAAAACCATTGGCAAAGAGAATATTTGGCTTGAAATATTGCATGATGCTCAATATAATGACATTCAGCTCTTCAGAAAATCGTATGAACCAGGAGAAGGTTGGTTGTTTTCCGAAAATGACAGAGAGTATTACATGGAGAAAGATTACTTCTTAGATTTAAACAAAACTGTAAAGACATATGATCAAGAGATAATCAATGAGGAAGTTTATCAGGATAAATTTCCACTCTTGGGAATGGATCTTGATGAAGTTACCCAACGTCCTATCTTACTTGTTAAGGGTGGAAAAGGAGGTATGGGTAATATGAACTTTTTAACTAGAGATGTTAAAAACCCCAGATTTTGTAAACAAGGAAGAGGTGGACTTACACAATTTTTTCTATTGGAGCTTAAATTGATAGCAGATTTGGGACTTGTAGGATTGCCCAATGCAGGTAAATCTACTTTATCAAATGCTATATCTCGTGCCAGACCTAGAATTGGCCATTGGGAGTTCACCACTCTTCAACCTACTATTGGGACTATTTTCACTACTATTGATAGAGATCCTTTCACTGTAGCTGACATACCGGGTATTATCAAAGGTGCTTCACAGAACAAAGGTATGGGACTTGATTTCTTACGTCATATTGAAAGGTGTAAAGGGTTAGTGTTTGTAGTATCGCTAGAGAAAGATCCAATTGCAGACTTGCAAGTTCTTATAAATGAACTAGGGCCAAAGATGTTGAAGGACAAACAAAAATTAGTCATTGCAACTAAGGCCGATTTGAATAGTGATGGAACAATTTATAATGGGTTCAAGCTGTATATTAACGCTAGCTTGCCAGGATGGAAAGTGTTACCGATCTGTGCAAGTAAGAGCCACAATATTGAAGGGTGTATCCGACTTATGAGCGAGATCGCCTATGAAACGAATGAACGTGTCGAATGATTGGCTGTCTGAGGATGAGCTGTATATGATACGAGAAACATATTTTCAGTACCTACATCTTGTATATAAAATATTCCATAAAAACCTATGTATAGGTGCATAAATATAGCATGTCCACTACTCATCGTAGAGTCGGCTGAAATTGGTCCCACCTTCAGGACATGGAGGAACCTGCAACCAGTTCAAATTATCATACTCAGCAGTACCCTCTATTACATGAAAGGTGTACGCAAACCTAGACTTCGAGGATCTATTGTTCTCTGATTTGTGTAGCACAGAATTATGAATCAAAATCAATGATCCAGCCTTACATTCTACCAATTTATAGTCTTCTGGTTTATCTTCAGGTGACTCTTTATGGGTCTCAACAGGTATGAACCCACTACCATTTTTCCCACCGTTGATCTTGACAAATCTTTGGGTTATAGGATGGGTTTTATGAGTACCAGGATTATATGCTAAGCATCCATTTTCTACAGTACAGTCTTCAAGAGCGAACCAAAACCCAATGGCTGATTGAGGATTTGTGAATAGAAAAGTTCCATCTGTATGAGGAGGAACTTCGTTTAGTCTTTCTTTAGAACCCTTGACCGGATGTTTGAAAATGGCCATACTTTGTAACACTCTAGGATCTTCAAATCCCAAACTCTTTGCAATAGATTTTACCTTACTTGAGAAGGTAATCTTATGGAAGTCAGGTTCTTTCACATGTAACCCATGACCTATTTTGTTTATCGATTGTTCTTTAGGGTAAACCAATTGACCATCACTATCAAAGGCATCAACATCAAAGAAAAACAGCACTTTATCCGATGAATCAAAGAAATACTCATCACCAACATGACCATCACCAGTAACAAATTTAGTCTTGGGGTGAGTTGAAATATCAAACTCTTCTAAAAGTTGCCTACTTCTTCTGAGTACAGTAGCAACTTCTTCTGGACTAAGAAAGTCCGATAAACAGAGACATCCCTCCTTATCAAATTGTTCAAGCTGTTGTGCTGATAGCATAGAGATAAGAAATCGCACGACTTTATTTTACCATCTTTTTATATAAATTAATTACGACATTTCTATTAGTACGACATTTTGCAACACATTACTTTTCAAAGAATGAAAGTTCTAAAGTCCTTAAAGGAAGATAAACGATACCAGCGAATGAAAAACAAAGGAAGAAGCCGATATCACCACCAAAATCTCCAATTTTTCTGGCAATTGGTCCCAGCCAATAGACCTGATTCATACCTACAACTGCACCTACCGCACCTGATATGAATGCTATTATAGCAGCAATACCATAAGTAATCTTTTTGGGTTGATCCCAATTGTCCCAGTTATATTCAAAGTTTTTCTTGAATTTTGGATTTCTGAATATTAAGTTTTCTTCTAATAAAATGGCAATATAAATAGAAATCCAATATCCTAACATAGGTAAGAAATTTCCAATAATACTGGAAAAATTATTCTTACCTACCAAGGAAAGTACCAAAGATACAACAGTGATTAAAATAGCATAAATCCATCTAGGAACAACAGCTAGTCTGGCATCTATGACCTGAATATCAAATACTCCAGAATAGGTATTGATAATGTTATTACAAATTAAAGAGATGTACAAACAAACAGCAACAAATTTACCAAAATTCCCCCATGGAGAAAAGGTTTCACTAATAAGACCACCAACCCCAGACGATTCATAAGCATCATACCAAGGCTTATAACCAAATGCTATAGCTTGACAATATGTTCCAGATACTGCTACAAATGTAGTTGGAACAGCAATTCCCAAAAATGTGACTATAAATACTTGCCAAAAAGAAGTAGTTTCTGGGAACATAATATAATAATCAGAAGCTAATCCTCCCCAACTAGCAGTAACTGAGAAACCAATAGTAAAGAAACTAAGCCAGTTACCCCGTACGGTAAAGGAATCATAGCCCAATTGAGCCACTGCTTCGTTACTTTGTTTAATATAATCAATTTTTTTGAAGACTACAACATAATAAAGCATCATGGCGATAGTTGTAGTAACAGCAAAAATACTTTGAAAACGAAATAATACCTTCATACCAAATACAGCAACAACCAAACTTACCACAGATATAACAACGATTCCTACTTCTAATTTACATCCTGATATAGCATTGAGAATCTGACCTCCAATAATACAGTTTACAATGGACCATCCAACTAAGGATACGGCACATAAAACACAGATAAATTTCACCCCCCAAGGCCCAAATATAAATCTTGCACCAACCATTTGTCGACAACCAGATCTTGGACCCATAGTAGAACAGTAAGCTGCAACAAGACATCCAAAGTTCAAAGATACAAGACCACTTATTAAAGAATCTTTCAAGTTCAACCCAAAGACTAAAGTAGGCAAGAAGAAAGATGACATAGATGTCAACCCTCCACAAGCTGCAAACCACATACCAAACACATAAAGAAACTGGACCGCAGGTGAATTCTTTGGTACCAGAGCTAAGGTATCTCTTTCTTCAGGAGTGACTCTTTCAATACCTCTAACCTCTACTCCAAATTTATCAAGATGGTATAACCATGAGAAGGTCTTGGGTTTCACTTCCGTGTACTTTTCAGTATCTACCTCCTTCGAGTCTTCCATTATAATGTGAGATGAGTCAGAATCCAGCCTTCTGATAGCTGAAAATTTTGAAAAGTTCTGCTAAGCGCATAATCAGTTGATGGCTTTACGGCTCTAAATTGGACAGCTTGGGGAGACAGGAATTCGGCCGATATGAGTGAGTTACACGAAGCACTTCAGCCATTGTATGAGAAGACGGTAGGTCATATCTTACCGAGAAAGATTTGCGATGGAACCCTTGATGATTCAATATTGTACGTTTATTTGGATCAAGATCTTAAGTACTTTGAGGTAGGTATGAGGTTATTTGCCAAAGCCTTGAGTGTTTGTGATTCAATGTCGAGTATGATAACTTTGGGCAAACAAATTGGTTATATCTCTAATGATGAGAATAACTACTTTGTTCGTTGTTTAGAAGAACTCAGACAATCTGCTTCTCATACAGTACCTTCAATGGTAAAGAATTCTCCTCCTTTACCCCAGGTTTCAGAGTACATTGACTATATTGAG
Source organism: Yamadazyma scolyti (assembly GCA_003707025.2). Lineage (NCBI taxonomy): Eukaryota > Fungi > Ascomycota > Pichiomycetes > Serinales > Debaryomycetaceae > Yamadazyma > Yamadazyma scolyti. The sequence goes on along the minus strand of PPMW02000014.1, from coordinate 62,968 downwards.
CAATTACTACTCTCTGATTCTTATAATGAGGTTATAACCGCATTATATATGATGGAGAAGGTGTATTTGGACTGGACAGTGTATAACCCCGTCAAACCGGGTCTTCCTTATAAGTATGCAGAATGGATCAATCTCCATAGTGGAGACGCTTTCACCACCTGGGTCAAATTTCTTGAACAAGAGGTGGAGAGAACGAAAGGACCATTGACGGAAGAAACTGCAGCCAAGGTAGTACGGTTAGAGTACGCCTTCTTTGATGTGTGCTACAACTACCGTGAGTGAACCAATGGTTTTTTGCAGCCAATTTGAGCCGAGGTTAATTTTGCAGCCATTTCACACCTTAGATCTAGACAGGTATCGTATATTCTATTTACAATGGCGATTGCACCGAAAAGTTCCATTTTTTACTTGTAGAGGAAACTCAAAAAGCCCTCTTGCCTCTTTTCCCTCTCAGACTCTGGGATAAACGCATCTACGTGCTTTCTGATTTTCTCTGCACCCTCCTTACTATCCACCTCTCTACCAATGACATCTACAAAGTTACCTTCACTGTCCATCAAGTAGAAGAAGATCGAATGGTCTACTAAATAGTCTTGGCCTGGCTTGACATTTGGAGGAGTTGAGAAATAGACTCTAAACTTTTTACAGGTGCTTTTAATGGCTTCATAAGTGCCTGTTAACCCAATGATGGAAGGATGAAAGTCCAGTAAGTAGGTTTTAATCACCTCTGGAGTATCTCTTGCGGGATCGCAGGTAATGAATAAAGGTTGTAATTTTATATCTTCTTTCTCTAATTGTTCTATCATGTCACCCAATTTGTCTAATTCTTCAGGACAAACATCAGGACAATGAGTGAATCCAAAGTAGATGATTGAGAACATCTTATCATTGTTTTTCAAGTTCTCTTGGGTAAATGGATTATTATCAGTATCTATAAGACTGAAGTTACCACCAACCAAGGGTTTACCATAGCTTCTTTTACTTTCTACTTCCTTTTGAATTCTTAATCTTTCCTTTTCTCTCCTAAAGAAATATGTACCTATTCCACCTGCCACTATAAGTACGACAACTGCTTTCCAAGAGGCAAATTCAATAGTATTACCAGCAGCGTATTTCTTATTGGCAGTTCCACCAATAGCAACTCTACTCAATGGTCTTCTTTTTGTTTCTTTTGATTCTTGTAACATTCTGGGGATTGCCGAGAACCTACGATATGAGCCATGACTTGAAATGGCCCGATTTTGACCTGTTACCCACCCTCTTAAACTTCCTAGTTTTAACATCTGATGATCTTTTCTCGCGAAAACTTTTCAATGGCAGAAGAGGTTTTAAAATGGGCAGTTAGCAATGGAGCTAAGATCAGCTCCGCATTAACATTCAAGGAAGTAGAACCAGGTAATATCGGATGTTATTATAGTGAAAAAACGGAGGAAATCGGTGACCTTGAAGATAAACAAATCCGATTACCTCATAAATTAATTATAGGACTTAATACTGCTATCAATAGATTCAGAGAAATCCACCCAGAAACTGATTTTGAAGCAATCACCAATAAAACAACTAATATAAACTCCTTGTTAAAGCTCTATTTAGCTTTTCAACGAGCCCAACATCTTCAAAATGACCTTTTTCATGTGTATGTCAAATCATTACCTAATCTTATGACAATCAATTCACCATATAGTTGGGATGAAAAGAATAAGGAATATATTAAAGGGACTAATCTTGGTAACTCTCTCAGGGAGAACTTAGTGTTATTGGTAGAAGAATGGTGGCAGGTGATTAATTTATTACCAGAATCGTTTCCTAAGCCAGAAGAGCATTTCATTAATATGAAATTCTACTATGAGTTCAAATTCTATAAAGACCAAGAATTATATGAATATTTTAAAAATCAAGCTACTGATAACTGGACTAACTTCACAAGCTATCTCTGGTCATCTCTCATATTGAAATCCAGGTCGTTCCCAGCTTATTTGGTGGATCAATCTTCAAAAATTGATCAAGCTATGTTATTACCTATAGTTGATTTATTGAATCATAATCCCAAAGCTGATGTTGAATGGTCTTCAGATTCGACTTATTTCAACTTCAAATCAAATGGTTTATCTCCAGGTGAATTGTTTAACAATTATGGTAGAAAAGGTAATGAAGAACTTTTATTGGCTTATGGGTTTTGCTTACCTGATAACGAAGCTGATACTTCTGCATTGAAGATCAAATTACCAGTTGAGATACTTCCTAATTTAGAGGCAAAAGGGGTTAAATTACCAAAGATAGAAGATTACACTACGTCTGTAGTTAGGAATGCTGCTAAACCCGAGTCTAATTATGCTCAATATGAGGATGGAGTTCTCTTTTTCATTACTAAAGAGAATCTTCCTGATTCACTTCTACTTTTATTTCAACATTTAATGAAAAATCCTTGGGAAGATAAACTCACATTACGTATGCAACTTGCTGGATTGAATAAATTAAGACAAGCTATAGATGCTAAACTTAGTATTATCAATCAAATTCCTAAGCCAGAAGGCCCTAATTCCAAAAATATCAATATTTATGTGAGTGGCCAAAAACAAATCCTACAAGCAGCAGTTAAGGGTCTCAAGAGAGTTGAAAAGGAGATGTTAGTGGAACATAAGCCTAAGCTTATTATTTTGAAAAATGTTTATCAAAAGGATAAACCATTTGCGGATGCCATGTTGATAAGTTTAGGTGTAACCTCATTCCAACAGGTAGTTGATAACAACTTCCAAGACCAAAGTTGGTTATTATACTTAATCAGATGTCATAACAGAAAGGTGTACGAAGATGAAGCCGAAAACTACCTCCCAGAATGGATATATGAAGCTTTTGAAAGGATATCAAAGGAACACACTGTGACTAGTGAAGAAATTTTGCAATTCCAGGAACTATACGAAAACTTGGTCCTTCCAATTATTCAGGCAGCTCCAGAGGTATTCAATAAAGGTGTATGGACAGTCGAGGAGTTGGTATGGAGTGCAAAACTCTTGGATACCATCAGTTTCGTTCGTGGCCGGGACCAAGAGTGCATTCTAGTGGAAACAGAAGATTAGCTATATGCAGTATATATACGAGATGCCTATGTAGAAGCAAAACAGTAGGAAGTATGTAGAAGTAGACCTAGAAGTCGGCGACAGGGTGTGGGTGAAGAAGAGACTGTTAAGCCAGCCACAGAGGCAGAGAATTACAGAATATATTTAGAATAAAGAGTCTTCGGTAGATAGAGGACATATATAGGGAAGTGTATAATCATTAGCTATAACTAATCCTCTTTGATTCCACCCCTACCTGCAGTCTCAGCCTTTTCAACGGAAGCCTTATCGGTCTGTAAATCACCAGTAGCACCGCCGGTCAAAGCCAGTAATAATCCTGGAGCAGCCTTGAAAGGTCTCTTTAAATCACCAGTGGCTGGTTTACCAAACAAGTGAATTTGAACAATGTTGGATTCCAAGGCACCCTTGATACCACTAATAGATTGCATGACCAAAGGATTGGTGTACTTCATGTATAAGTGCATGAATCCCATCATAGCTAACGATTGGAAGATACTCTTGATTTGAGTATCAACTTGGTTTAAATCGTACTCCTTGACAGTAGTGATGACGGCCTTTGGTTCCGTTTCACCGGCCATAGCGTTAGCTGGCTCAACATACTTCAAAGTAGTCAAATCGTTCTTGGCGTTGATCTTCAACTTGGTGAGGAAGTAAACGGCGAAGGTGGCGACTTGGAAGGTGACGTACACAGCTCTTACATAGAATAAGATGTCTGGGTTCTCCAAGTCTAATCTTCTAGACACTTGCATCATGACTAACATGATGACGATGTTACTGATAGCTGGACTTAAACCGAACATTGTTACTATTGAATTTTTCAGATTTTTTCTGCTGGCTTTTTTTCGACGCCGCCGCCTTCTAGAAGACGAGAGAAGGCGAGTTGGTGGTTGAGAGAGTGGCAGGTGAGGGCTAGTGGAGGGCTAAGTGTGCTTAGTTGAGGCGTGGAAGGTGTCGAGATAGGTTAGAAATGATTTGAGGTAGAGGGTTTTGGTATTTAGTAGTTTGTATAGATTGTAGAGATAGAATCGTGTGGTTACCTATTAGATAAGAGGATTATGAGTTCATATACGAAGACAACGAAGATTGTGAGAGCAGTAAGTAGTGAGCAGGAAGGATTGGGTGATGAGTGAAAAGTGAGTTTATACTTATATCGTATCAAAGTCCACCGTTATAAAAAATTCATCATTGTAGTTACTCTTTCCATACATTTGGCTGCAAAATGAGATGAGAGTGGAGAGAAGAGTGGAGTATCCAGAGTAGACGAGAAAGTGGATTACAGAGTATAGTATATAGTAGACTAGAGTGTGTGAGGCCTGAGAAGAATTAGCGGAAATATAGAGGAGGTGGGGTGACTGCAAGATGACTTCCCCATTAGCAGTTACTGGTGTGATGTATTGAAGTTATGCCTTACTATGGCTGTTCTCGTTCTCTCACTCCCACGGCTTTACCACCCTTCGTGGACACCCTCCATCTACTGGCTGAGAGTAGTGGAAGAAAGTCGATCCAGAATAATTTAGACCATCTTTTTCCAGCATAGGCAAATTATGTGATATTCTCTCTATATACTAAAATGAACTCACTTTCTGAAGTTACGATACTCTAAATCTCTTCGTTGTCAAAATCAACGTACCCGTACTCCCAGCAACCCTTATGAGCGGCAATTGCCTCCTGTTCAGCTTGCTTCAACTCCTTGGAAAAGTCATCATCGACTTTCTCAACTAAAGCTAAGCCTTCAGAAACAATCTTCTTATTGATGGTGTAGCTTGGGTCCTTCAATGACTGCTCAGAATCGTACAAGATCACGTCATACTCTACACCTGGTGTAGATGATGGTAATGCACTGATAACTAAAGTTTTGTCCAATGTCAATTCATCTAACTTCTCCAAAGCATCAGATAACCAATCTTGAGGCTTAGAAGGTGGTAATTTGACGTACTTCAACTTGAAGGAGTGGGCAAACAGAGGGATCACAGAAACTGAGTAGAATGAGGGTAATGCTCTTAATGATGATAATGGAACTTGGTCAACATTACCGTAGTCTAAGTGTCTGACATCATATAAATGAGTAGTCTTGTCGAATCCTATGACTTTACCTCTGTAGTACTTTCCATTATCTTCCAATTTCACTGAAACTAGGTCATTTTTCTTTGGTGGTTTAGTCAAATTGATAGGTAAATCTATAGATGTGGTGGAAGCACTTGGGACTTGTTGGTGAAATTCATCGAATTCATTTTTGAAATTTTGGAATTTTTGTTTGATTTGACCATTCAAATCTTGATAGTAAATGACACCTTGTTCATCAATAAATGTGACTTCGATGTCACTATAAATAGGCTTGACTTCAAGTTTAACTTCTTCTAGCTTTTTGGAGATTGGTTCGACATTATTTAACCAAATACCTTTCTTGGAAGCTTTAGCAGATTCTTCGGCCTTAATAAACTCCTTCTCATAAGAATTGGAACTTACTGCCAATTCGTGAGTTCTAACAAACCCTTGTTCTAAAAGAACAATTTGTACGGGTTTACTGTTAATGTATAAATTACCGATAAATCCACCAATTTTATCCAAATCATAAACATCGAATTCTACATTTCTCTGTAAGAATTTAGATAAATAAGCAGCACCGTCATCATTCCTTTCATTGGTTAAGCCACCAAGGATAAGGATAAGTCTCAAACCTTCTTTAGGATTGAATAATCTAACCCTATTAGTGGAAGGAACGAATTCAATATGATAACCAGAAATTTTACCTTTTTGTTTCAACCCATTGAAAAATGATTTTGAACGGGAAATGTTTTCAGAGCAATCAACGATTCTTGTACCTACAGTTAATACTTTAGTAATATCACCTTTAAAGTAAATTCCATTCTTTCCTAATTGCTTTTGTTGTTCTTCCAATTCAATTAATTTATCCCAATTCAAAGATCTCTCATCTGAGGTCTGTTTGTTGTGTTTAATTACACCAGCCCAACCAGAACGTACAACTTCTTCCGATAAGTCCTTATTACCGTATTTTACTGATACTAAGAATCTTGAATCAAATCCTAATTCTGGGTTTGCTTTTCTAAATCCATCAATATAGACATTAACTGATTTACCGATGATTTGCTGTCTTACAAATTCTTTAGCACTATTGACAAGAGCTGTTTGAATTTGCTTGTTTGAAGTCACATTAGTATCGTTGATTTTAGGACCTCTAAGAGAGGCTAATTGTACAGTTACTTCTTCATTGGAAGGCAACCTAATGACTAAAGTATCAGCTTGTACGACTTTAGCTACACTTACATTCTCAATAGATAATCCAGGTCTCAAGTGTTTGGTAGAGATTTTACCTGCAAGTTGAGAAGTGGAAGTTGAAGAAGCCTTAGTGGTATATAAACCATTACCTAAAGCTTTAGCAGTCTGTTCAGCTTTTCTTAACTTAGCCATAACAGTACTTCCGATAAGAGAAGACTGCCAGTCAATAATTTCACCATAACCTAATTCAAGTAATTTAGCATGAATATCATTACCTGAAGGATGATCTAAAAAGGCTATCGGAATACCAGCTTGATTTTCACCAATGATTCTAAGTTTAATGTCAACAGTTGTAGTCAAGAACTTATCTTCTAAGAATTGTTTAGCAAGATTAGCTATCTTTGCATGAGCTGGATCATCAGTTCTAGGACATTTTATACCAGCTAAATTAATAGTTGTAGATGAATGTTGAGTTTTATTGAGTAAAATAGTAACTACAACTCTATCACCAGATATAACTCTATCAACAATAACATCCAAAGGTTTCTTAATAGAAATATCTAAAGGAACTTGTTCAATGGCTCTTTCCTTACCCCAAATACCTACTTTTTTAATCTTAGCTGATTCTTGTATTTGTACTAAATTATCAGTGAAGTCATTTTCTTCAACATTGTCTCTAAGTTTAACTCTTCCATTCTCAATAAGATACTCAATCAAAGACGATGAAATCGGAGTTTGAATATCTCCAAATTCCTTTCCTGTAGTATGTTTATATAAAACCTTGAATTTGATAGTTTTACCGATTAACAATTTTCTAACGAATTCCTTGGAAAAGAAAGAATCAGAAGTAACATATGATAAGGTTAAGATTCTCTCTGGTACAGGAACTTGAGTACTTTTAATTGGTACGAGTACAAAAGTGTCTGCACTCAATACATTCTTAACTTTGGCTGTGAAAGACATGAGAATTTGGGAATTTTTCATGAGCTGTTCAAATTTCGACATCAATTATGAAAATTCTCTTAATATTGTCGTAAAATCTTCCTAATTTCACCTACTTAATCAGACAAATTACAGTATAAACATATTGAACTTTGGGCAAATTTGGCTAGCTGGATCATGTTTTAAATGGGATATTATCTGTTAATGGTTGATCTGAAGAGATCTCAGAAAATCTCAAAGTCACAATACTAATGGCCCGGTCAACTGCTCAAAGACGTCTTATAAAAGAATACCAACAACTCTGTAAAGACTCACCCCCAGGTATACTTGCAGGTCCTGTATCAGAGGATAATGTTTTTGTGTGGGAATGTTTAATTGAAGGACCTGATGATACCCCTTATGAAAATGGTATATTCCCAGCAGTACTTAAATTTCCCCAGGATTATCCTTTGGGCCCTCCAACACTTATATTTACGCCTCCGCTTTTGCATCCTAATATCTACGCTGACGGAACTGTATGTATCTCAATTTTGCATCCTCCAGGTGAAGATCCAAACCAGTACGAAAGAGCCGAAGAACGGTGGTCTCCCGTCCAGAGCGTGGAAAAGATCCTTTTGAGTGTCATGTCAATGTTGGCTGAGCCCAATCCAGAGAGTGGTGCCAATATCGATGCATGTAAGTTGTGGAGAGATAATAGGGACGAATTTAATCGCCAAGTCAAAGAGCATATTCGCAAGTCCTTGGGGTTGTAGTCTCCGGGCAAAACGAAGAGATGATCGGCAGGGCGGAAAGATGGCTCTGAAGAAGGTATGTAGCAGAATGTGTGAATCCATGACAAAGTGAATGATGTAATGGAGAACTGAGCCGGGAACAGGCCATAGGGGCAGACATCTTTGGCAGACATCTATGGAGACGTAAAGGGATCTTTGAAGAGGTAAGAAGAGTTACGGGGATTTCCGAAGTAGTAGATACCCTTAGAGATGCAAAGGGACAGTTTTGAAGGTGACTATGTAGTGGAACGGAATCTCTGGTGATTTACGAACAATCTCTGTACCATACGCTTCCGCTCATAGCGAGCCCTATGGTCGAACAATCTATAGCACAATCACTAGTCGTATATAGAATGCATAAATTATGATATCCACAGTACCCAAGTCTTTGTCTATATGTTCTCTTGCAGCCAGATTGCATGGCTTTCTGGGGTTCGCTACCCAACTCTCGCATCGAATTGCCTCATCGAGTAATTTCGGATAAACTTTTCAAAGTATAAATATTGGCATATACGGCCAATATGGATATGAAGGTTTGCATTATTGGAGCTGGAGTAGCGGGACTCAAGGCAGCACATACCTTGTTGAACGACCCAAAGTCTAAGTTCAAGAAAGAAGACATTGTTATAGTAGAAGCGCAAGATTATATTGGAGGAAGAGTATTAACTGATAAGACATCTTCTAAGTTAGGATATCTGTATGATTTAGGAGCAGCATGGTTTCATGATTCCTTAACTAATATCACACTTTCAGAAGCCATAGCTGATAATAATAAGGATGAGTGGGATTTTGAGAAAGATGGATATTATGACAATAAAGACAATGTCTTTTATCATAAGGATGTTAATGGTAAAATCCCCATTAACGATTGGAAACTCCACCGAGTTACGGAAGAATTGAATAAGTTCATTGAGCTTTATTATTTTGAAGGTTTGGATAAGAAGGACATGTCATTACTTGAAATCACTGAATTGTATAAATCTCGTTATAAGAATAGGTTGACTAGTGAACAATTAAAATACTTGACTCTGTTCATTAGATTCTATGAACTTTGGTATGGGATATCATCTGATAAAATCAGTGCCAAATACACTGTTATGGAACATGAAGGTAGAGACCTTTATAATTTGAAAGGTTATTCTTATCTCCTTGAAAAGTTACTCAAAGGGTTCCCAAGGCAAAATATTTTATTGAACCATCCAGTTCAAAAAATCATTAGAAATAGTAAAGGTCCGAAAAGAATAGAAGTTCAAACGTCAAAGAAATCAATTCCCTGTGACTATATAATTGTAACAGTTCCATTGAGTATTTTGCAATTGCCATCTTCTCATCAATATGGTATTACATGGGAACCTCCATTACCCAAGAATATTACTGATTCGTTATCCCAAATTCATTTCGGAGCATTAGGAAAGGTCATTTTCGAATTCGATGAGGTTTGGTGGGATAGAAACGAAGAGAGAATAGTAGTACTTCCTGATGAAGAGACAAATGATCTCTCATCAACATTAACGAAACAACCAGAAACTCTCAAGTACCCTTATCTTGTAATTAACTATGAAGCTATGCATAAGAGGAATCAAAAAGGTGGTAGTTTTGTTATTTTGACACAGTCTCCATTAACGGACTATTTAGAAGCACATCCCGAAAATGCCTGGCCGTACTTCAAGGAGTCTTTCAACACATTTGTGGTGCCTGGAAAGACAGTTAGTCCACCTATTAACGTGCTCACCTCCAAGTGGACAACCAACCCATATATTCGTGGATCATACTCTGCATATGAAATAGGTGATGATCCTAATGATATTGTAGTACAACTTGCAGGTGAAATAGAAGGTCAAGGTTTGGGTAATTCTACTGTACGTTTTGCTGGAGAACACACTGTTTCTGAGGGCGATGGTTGTGTCCATGGGGCATACATGAGTGGAAATAGAGAGGCACAATGGGTCATTGCCCACAGTAATAGTACAACTCCGGCTTTATAGGTATGGAATACAGGAAAGATTCAAGAGTAACCTCTGCTCTCTGCTCTCTGCTCTCTGCTCTCTGCTCTCTGCTCTCTGCTCTCTGCTCTCTGCTCTCTGCTCTCTGCTCTCTGCTCTCTGCTCTCTGCTCTCTGCTCTCTGCTCTCTGCCTCCTCATCGCTCATCCACCAACCTCTCTTTTGCAGCCATCGCAAAAATGGAAATTCTGAAATCGAAAAAAAAAGTTTTCAAATATGGCCACTAAATTTGATGCCGAAAAGGCAGAGAACTTGGAGGATATCGAGAAACAGTTTGCTGTTAAAGCCGTCCACCAAGCAGAAACATACTGGACTTTGTTGGAGAGAATTCCAGGCTCCAAGTTGAGATTAACTAAGCACGATGATGACATCTTTGAGCAGCTCTTAGAGGACTTCCCTGAGTTCAAAGAGCCAGCTAATGTCGCCAGTATAAGCGAAGAAGAGATGAAGAGTAAGGCTGGTAAGGAAAGATGGAGAGTCTTTTGTGAAAAATTCAACGAAATTGAAGACTATAATTTCGGGACTTTGTTAAGAGTGAAGAACACTGATGAATACTCCCAGTTCAGCACCATTTTTGTTGTTAGAATCCAATTCTACGCTATTGAGATTGCTAGAAATAGGTACGGATTGAATGACTGGGTGTCTAAGAAGTAATGAATAGAAACTGTAATATAGTCAAAGATCTCTGCACTCACTGTTCTACTTCCCTGAGCTCTCACTGTCTCTCTCTGATTGATCTCCTGGCTGCAGGTCTCTACTTCCTCTACCTCTCTCCGTCATCTCCGTGATCTTCATCCTCTCCATACTCTCTGTCCTCTCTGTCCTCTCTGTCCTCTCTTGTGAGCTTAGATCTACCACTACGCCCCACATTCTATGATTGTCTCGCTCCTCTTACACGCCAGAGTTCCCTGGGCCTATTGCTCTCGTCATCCCACCCTTCCATACTCGCCGCTCCGCTAGCTCCACTAGCTCCACGCCCACTAGCACCTCGCCACCCCACTAGCCTCGCCTAAATCGCAGCGCAATAAATAAATATCCAGAATGAGTGGCATGAAACTATGGAATAACCAGACCGGCCAAGCCAATGGCAACGGTAACGGTAACTCCAATCCAGTCAATCAAGCACCGGTCACGGCTCAAACTCCCACTGCAAACTATACGTTGCCTGGTGTCATCAATTATCTTACCAGTGAGTTTACAAGCTTGGAACGATTCAAGATCATGACCAATCTCGAGAAATCAGAGATGAAGTACCGCATAACAGAGCTTCAGGGAGAAGTCAATACACTCAGATATCTCAGTGAACAGCAGAAACTTCGAATCAATCAATTAGAGACGGAAAATCGATCATTACGTGAAGAGTCTGGAGACTTTGAAAAGTCTGGGGACGATAGAGATTCTAAGAAGTCTGAAGCATCTGGAACCGGAGAAAAGGCAGAAATCCCCCAGATAGATCTCGATATTATTAAAGACCTGCGTCACCAATTGACCAAATCAATGAGGGAGGTCATTCATCTACTTAGAAATCCTATCAATACTAATTTGGACTACTTGGAAATACCAGATGTCAACGACACCACTAACTCTTTTGAGCAGCTCTTAAATGATAAGTTTGATAACTTTGAATTCAATGGGTATAAGGACGAGAAATCTACAGTTGCTAAATACTTCAATGATGATACTGATACAGTTGTTCTAGATGAGAATTCAGATGATCATCTGATTGGAGAAATAGAGCCTACTATAGATGATTCTCCGCTCAAACTTTCTGAGCTTTCAGAATCACAAATTCTTGTTGACTCTAAGGTCAAGGTATTCAATAATCCCAATGATAATTATTTACTATATGTCAGTCAACAGGATGATACTGTCAACGTGTTCGTCTATGATGTGATCAAACATCAACAAGTTGGAAAGTATACCAGTGCGATAAAACTCATTGAAAAGATTGAAGAGATAAATGATTTATACCTCATAAGTTACAGTGAAGAAACAGTAACCTTGCTTGCCATTTACAACGAAGAAGTGGTACAGATTTGCGTAGATGGAGAAGATTCAGTTGCTACAATTGTGATTTCACTGGAAAAAATCACTAACAGCAAATTGACTAACTTTCACCATAGACCTGAAAAGTCGTTTGGATTAGCTTTAATTAGTAGTGGGGTCCTCAAGATATATGGCATCAAAGTTGGGCCAAGAAATAGTATTACGTCATTAGAAATTGGATCGTATACTAAGAGCTTCTTCAAGAACATTGTGTCTACAGAAAGCTCTCGATTCGAAATAATCAAGTGGTTTCAGTCCACTGAAACACACAAGAAAACAGCATCAATATGCAATACTGCATTGAGTCCATACCAACTCATACTTAAGTTGGGTCAAGTTATATTTGTGTTAAATATCGCCACCAAGCACTATACGTCAGTAACCGATTGTGATACAGCAACTGGCTTCATTTTAGAAGCCAATAACTCTGCATTGGTTCTCAAAAACAAGGTCGATGACCAAAGTTTCCAGTTAGAGATCCATTCACTACAAGCTAGCCATTACAACATCGTCAATGTTCAAGAGAAATACGATGATAGCATCTTCAGTATCATTAAGGGCCTGTATATCCTTAGACTCCTGAAAGATAAGCTACAGCTCTACGATAAGTCGTTTGTGTTATTGAGTACTTTACCAGTGACCTACGAGAGTGCACGTCGGATAGGCGATGCTATTGTTCTACAGGGACCTGGCTTGAATGTGTACACCATCGAGTAATATATGATGTGAATATAGTGACTCTGTCAAATATCGATTCTGCAAATACAATCTGGCCATGTGTCAGTAACTGTCTGATTTTTTACCAAAAAAGACAAATTCAAATTCACTTGAATATGATCTCTGTATACCCCTTCAACTCCATACAACTCTTATAATTTCTCCTCCTTTCATCTCTCTGCTCTTCTCCACATCGCTTCTCACTCCGTTCGAAGCACCTCACTGCTTATCTAATTGCTGCAAATTCTCACTACAAAATCTAAGGGCATCGCAATAAAATTTTCCACATGTCTAGCTTTGAAGAATTTTTGAAGAAGCAACAACAGCAGCAGAACAAAGGCTTCGGGTATAAGAATGCTGGTATTCAACCCAGCTTCAACCCTAATGCTCCAGGATTTGTTCCTGGACAGCCTTTTGTCCCACAAGGTATCTCCCAAGCTGGCCCACAAATTGGTCAAATCCCGGCTTATGAAGACAGAAGAACACCTGTTTCTGTCTCTACTAGTGGTAGAAACACCCCAAATCCCAACTCATCTACTACTTCCCTCTCATCATTGGGTGGAGTTTTAAGTAAACTTAACCTTAAAGAGTTACCAATTGAAGACCAGATCTTCAATATTGAAAGAGCTAGCAAAATCAATGAGATTAAGCCAGAGATTGACGCTATAGTTTCTAAGATAGAAGAAACCTCCATTGAAAATGTTAATAACTGGAAACTTGTTGATATCATCAGATCATTAATTAAGCCTAAAAATGGTGCTTTAGTAAGAGAATCAGCAGCATTAATTATTCAAAATTTATGTGTGAAATTTGGTGGTAAAACTCCAAAAGAGAGTTATCTTATTCAATTCTTTAGTGTTGCATTCGATATGGCCGCTGATAAAGATAAAAATGTTGTTAAAGCTGGTTCTACTGCTATAAGTTCATTATATGGAATTTTCCCGGAAGAAGCTTTAGGATCAGTTGTATTTGACGAATTACTTGCTTACTTAAAGTCATCTGCTAAATGGAATTCTAAAATCGTTTGTTTGGATGTTATCGAAAGAATAATTGACGAAGTCCCAGCTGATTTATTAGAACTCAAATTCGTTACTGCTGTGCCTTTATTAACAGATATGGCCACTGATTTCAAGCCTGAATTAGGCAAACATGGTTTAAAGGTTTTAAAGAAGTTTGTTAAAGTATTAGATAATCTAGACTTACAAAATAAGTATGATTTGATTGTTGCAACTTTAGCTGACCCTAATAAAGTCACTGAATGTATTAAGAATCTTTCTTCTGTTACATTCGTTGCAGAAGTTACTGAACCTGCATTATCATTACTTGTCCCAATATTGGATAAATCATTAAAATTGACTGCATCTTCTAATGAACAATTAAGACAAACTGTTACTGTGACTGAAAATTTGACTAGATTGGTTAATAACAAGCGTGAAATCGAGACTTATATTCCAGTTTTGAAGCCAGGTGTTGAAAAGGTTTTTAACAATGCTTCTTTACCTGAAGTAAGAGAATTAGCTGGTAAAGCTTACAGTGTATTGAAAGATGCTGAAAATGAACAAAGTGATGGTAAATTCCATGGAAGATTAACATTAGATCAATGTAAAGAATATTTCAATGGTATTGAATTGACAGAAACTGAATTAAGTTATCTTTCAAAGGTTTTACAAGCAGATGCTCATGTTAATGATTGGAAACGTTTAGACGAATATTTGAGAATGACTATTTCACAAGAAAAAGCAGATAGTATAGTAGCTGAACTTAAGAAGTTATATACAGCATCTACTACTAGTAATTATGATGATGATGAAGGAGCTATTGAAATAGTCAATGCTGATTTTTCATTAGCTTATGGTTCTAGAATGTTATTAAATAAGACCAATTTGAGATTATTGAAGGGTCATAGATATGGTTTATGTGGTAGAAATGGTGCAGGTAAATCTACTTTAATGAGAGCCATTTCTAAAGGACAATTGGAAGGGTTCCCAAGTCCAGATCAATTAAGAACTTGTTTTGTAGAACATAGATTACAAGGAGAAGAGGGTGATATGGATTTAGTTGGATTCATTGCTTCTGATCCAGAATTAAAACATGTTCAAACATCTGAAATTGCTTCTGCCTTAAAGGAAGTTGGGTTCCCAGAAGAAAGATTAGAACAACATGTTGGATCGTTATCTGGTGGTTGGAAGATGAAACTTGAATTAGCAAGAGCAATGTTAATGAAAGCAGATGTCTTGTTATTAGATGAACCTACTAATCATTTGGATGTAAAGAATGTTAAATGGTTAGAAGATTACTTAAATGATCATAATGAGATTACATCTTTAATTGTTTCCCATGACTCTGGTTTCTTAGATGCTGTATGTACTGACATCATCCATTATGAAAATAAGAAATTAGCATATTACAAGGGTAATTTATCTGAATTCGTTCAAGTCAAACCTGAAGGTAAGAGTTACTATACTTTAACTGATTCTAATGTTAAGATGGCATTCCCACCTCCTGGAATGTTATCTGGTGTCAAATCTAATACTAGATCTGTTGCTAGAATGTCTAATGTTACATTCACTTATCCAGGAACTACTAAACCTTCCTTACTGAATGTTTCATGTTCTTTATCATTATCTTCTAGAGTTGCTATATTGGGTCCAAATGGTGCTGGTAAGTCTACTTTAATCAAATTATTAACTGGTGAATTAGTTCCTAATGAAGGTAAAGTCGAAAAGCATCCTAATTTAAGAATTGGTTATATTGCTCAACATGCTTTACAACATGTTGAACAGCATAAAGAAAAGACTGCTAACCAATACTTACAATGGCGTTATAGATTCGGTGATGATCGTGAAGTTTTATTGAAGGAATCTCGTAAAATCAGTGATGAAGAAAAGGAATTAATGAGTAAGGAATTCAGTATAGATGATGGAAGAGGTCCAAGAGCTATTGAAGCAGTTGTTGGTAGACAAAAATTGAAGAAATCGTTCCAATATGAAATCAAATGGAAGTTTTGGTTACCCAAATATAACTCTTGGGTTCCTAGAGATAAATTGATTGCTGAAGGATTTGAAAAGCTAGTACAAAAATTCGATGATAGAGAAGCTTCTCGTGAAGGTTTAGGATATCGTGAACTTACTCCTAAAGTCATCAGAAAGCATTTTGAAGATGTTGGATTAGATGGTGATATTGCTGATCACACTCCAATGGGTTCATTATCTGGTGGTCAATTAGTTAAGGTCGTTATTGCTGGTGCTATGTGGAACAATCCACACTTGTTAGTTTTAGATGAACCTACCAATTATTTGGATCGTGATTCCTTAGGTGGTTTGGCTGTTGCTATCAGAGACTGGTCAGGAGGTGTTGTTATGATTTCACATAATAATGAATTCGTTGGTGCCTTGTGCCCAGAACAATGGCATGTGGAAAATGGTCAAGTTGTTCAAAAAGGTACTGCAGCTGTTGATGCCAATAGATTTGAAGACGGAGAATCCAAGGAAAGCTCGCCAGCACCAAGCAAGAGAGCTGATGATGATGATTCTCCCGCCAATATCAAGGTCAGAGCTAGAAGAAAGAAGATGACCAGAAACGAGAAGAAGCTTCAAGCTGAAAGAAGAAGATTACGTCACATCGAATGGTTAAGCAGTCCTAAGGGAACGCCCAAGCCTGTGGATACTGACGAGGAGGAAGATTAATAGAATTGATACAGTAATAAGATAGTGAGCAAATGATCGTAGACATGCGCTGGATACACTGACGCTATGTGCTCAATACACACCCCAATACACACTCAGCGTCCCTCCTCAATACTCACCTCAGTCTCCCTCCGCACGCTCTCCCTCCTCTCGCTCTCCCACCGCTCGCTCTCGCTAACAAATTCATTTCTTCATTTCTGGTCGATCTTCGCAAATAATCCAGTGGCAATGGCAGACAGATACTCGTTTTCCCTTACCACCTTCTCGCCCAGCGGAAAGCTCGTGCAGATCGAGTATGCCCTCAATGCTGTCAAGCAGGGGGTTACAACCATAGCAATAAAGGCCACCAATGGAGTTGTTTTGGCCACCGAGAGAAAGGTCAATTCCAACTTAGTCAAGAACGATACCAACAGTAAAGTTGAACTTATCACACCAGATATTGGTATCACATACTCCGGTATGGGTCCAGACTTCCGTGTGTTGGTTGATAAGGCCAGAAAACTCGCTCATACCAACTATAAACGTGTTTACAATGAATATCCACCAGTGAGAATATTAGTTCAAGAAATAGCCAAGGTAATGCAAGAATCCACACAATCTGGAGGTATAAGACCGTTCGGTGTATCACTTCTTGTTGGAGGTTATGATGCTCATTCAGATCAGTTCCAGTTGTATCAAGTAGATC
Organism: Yamadazyma scolyti; assembly: GCA_003707025.2. Classification (NCBI taxonomy): domain Eukaryota; kingdom Fungi; phylum Ascomycota; class Pichiomycetes; order Serinales; family Debaryomycetaceae; genus Yamadazyma; species Yamadazyma scolyti. The sequence goes on along the minus strand of PPMW02000014.1, from coordinate 45,806 downwards.
CTTCTGGTAGTTATTTCCCATGGAAAGCTACCGCCATAGGTAAGACTTCAGTATCTGCAAAGACATTTTTAGAAAAGAGATGGAACGAAAATTTAGAGCTAGAAGATGCCATTCACGTGGCCTTGTTGGCTTTAAAAGAGTCTGTAGACGGAGAGTTGACTGGCGAAAACTTGGATATTGCAATTATAAGTGATCCTCAGGAAGAGTTGTTAGGATTCACAGGAACTTCCACCGTTGGACCCCGTTTCAAGAAGTTAGCCACCGAGGAAATCAACGACCGTCTTGAGGCCCTCTAGTGTACCAATAAACACAGCAACAGCAGGACTCTCTCACCATTTTCTATCCTACAACCTCTACACTTCTACAATGTCCACCCCGATGACCTCGTAGTCTCTCACTTGCCCTAATAGTGGATCCTTAACTGAACAATTCTCAGATTTCGACTCTCAAGTCAACTACCCCATCGCTCCTCGCTTCTCGCTACTCTCAAAGCTCCTCTGTTTTTATTAGCGAGACTTTTTTCATCTCATCGCAATGGCTAAGAGTAAAAGTAAAAGCAAGAGAAGCAAACAAAAGATCTTGAATGCGTTCGAGATAGCCGAAAGACAAGACAATGAGTCAGAAGAAGACCTTGAGTTGAATGATGGGATTTTAGATGCAAGAAAGTTATTGAATAGTACTGAAAAATTAGAAGATGAAGAGATTGATTCTGATGAAGCTCTTGGTTCCGATGATGATTATGATGTATTAAACTCTAAGTTCTCCCAGACTATAAGAGATAGAGCTAAGAAGGGTATAACTTCAGACGATGAAGGCTATGATAGTATAGATGAGAGTGAATTCGTTCCCTTATCTCAGGCTTTCGATATGAATCAGAAAGATTATGAAGTAACTAGAGCTGCTGGTAGAGAAGATCTACTTTTGAATGATGAATGGGAAAGCGAAAGTGAAGAAGAAAGTGAAAGTGAAAGTGAAGAAGAAGAAGAAGAGAGTGAGGAGCTTTTCAATGATGAAGATGATGAAGATATTGATTTAACACTGACTATAGCTAAAGTTAACGCTAGTGTTAAGAAACAACCAAAAGAAAAGAAAAGACTCATAACAGAAACAACAGAAGAGAATGAATTCAATGTTCCTTCTAGTCTGAAACTTTCACTTCAAGAAATGATGAATGCTGTGGACTCTAGTATAGCTAAAGATGCTTTATTAATAGATGAACAGAATAATAAGCCTTTAGCAACTCCATTACCAGGACATATCCAAAAGAGGCATGAAAGGAAGGCTGCTTATGATATAAATAAGGAGGATGTGAATCAATGGGAAGAGGTAATTCAACAAAATCGTCAAGCTGAAGTATTAAAGTTTCCTTTAAATCCTACAGTTAAACTTAATGATAGTGCTGCAACATTTAGATCTGAGAATAAACCCATTAATAGCTTTGAAGAGAAAATTCAATCACTTTTAGAAGAAAGTTCTTTAGTAGATGATAAGAAAGAATCTACTTTTGAAGATTTAGCAATGGCAAAATTATCACCAGATGACTTAAAGAAGAGAACTAATGAATTGAGATTAATGAGAGAGTTAATGTTCAGAGACGAAGCTAAATCAAGAAGATTGAAGAAGATCAAATCTAAGACATTCAGAAAAATAAAGAAGAAGGAAAGGTTGAGAGAACAACAATTAGTTGAAGATTCAGACTCTGAAAAAGAAGATCATGATCGAAGGAGAGCTGAAGAAAGAATGAGTTTGAAGCATAAAACTCAGAGCAAATGGGCCAAATCTATGATCAAGTCTGGTTTAACCAAAGATTCTTCTAATAGAGAGGAATTGGAGGAAATGTTAAGACAAGGTGAAAGACTAAGAACAAAACAACTTGGTTACGAAGAAGGTGACCAATCTGACGATGATGTTGAAAACATTGAGAACGATATCCAGAATGAATCTGATGATGAGGATGTCAAGCAGAAGTTGGGTAAGGGTGTTTTGGCTATGGATTTCATGAAAGCTGCAGAAGAACGTCAAAGACAAGAGAATTTGCAAGAGATCGAAATCATTAAGCAGCTTGAAGATGGTGAAATCGGAGAAGAGAACTCCGTGAATCAACATAAGAACCAAGGAAGAAGAGTCTATACTCCTGCTGCTTCTACAGGTAAGGACGAAATAAAAGAGGTCAACAAGAAATTAGCTGAAGCCATTGAAGATGATGAACAAAAAAGTTTAGTTACTAGATTGACAGAAAAACCAAAACAACCAAAATCAGAAACACAAGAAACATCAGAAGACAATCCATGGTTGGCTGTAGAAAGCAAAAAGTCATCTAAAGTGAAAGTGGTAGATAAAGACTCTAGTAAGCAAGATAAAACCGTTAATAAGATGAATAAGAAACACAAGCAGAAGAAACTTCCAGATGTTGAAATTGATGTGGAGCAAACTTTAGGCATTAATATTGACGACTCAGATGAAGAAACTTTCAAACAGCAAGATCTCATAAAAGAAGCATTTGCTGGTGATAATGTGGTTGTAGAGTTTGAACGAGAAAAGAAAAGAACTGCTAAAGATGAAGACGATAAGGAGGAAGATATGACATTACCTGGTTGGGGAGACTGGGCAGGAAGTAAGAAGTCTAAGAAGAGAAAGGTAGTTAGGAAAATTGATGGAGTGGTTCAAAAAGATAAGAGACGTGATAAGAACTTAAAGAACGTCATTGTCAATGAAAGAGTCAATAAGAAGAACTTGAAGTATCAATCATCAGATGTACCGTTCCCATACGAGTCCAGAGAGCAATATGAACGTGCCCTTAGGATGCCAGTGGGACAACAGTGGACTTCTAAGGAAACCCACCAGCGTCTCACTATGCCTAGAGTCATTACCAAACAGGGTACTGTCATTGACCCTCTTAAGGCTCCCTTTAAGAACTGATACTCATTTCCAAGAGTTTGTAGCATATAGAGATATACATATAGTAATCATTTCTTCCAAAGGAAGTTATTTCTATTTTGACATATCATAGATATTAAATCACAATAAACCGTTACGGATGGCCCAGTTCTTTCCACTCAAGAAAACTCCATGGGGGTCCAACTCTTTCCTCACCTTTGTGAACTCTTCCAAGTTTTTGCCAAACCACTTCTTCATAACTGGGTCGAAACCAAGCATAGTGTAGAAGTCTTTACCACCATATTGGATTTGATAATCAACATCCTTTTCTGGTGCATTTGAGTGTTCAAGACCAATGAAGTTCTTTGCCCAATGTGGCTTACCTTGAGCCTCTAATACTACAGATTCAAAGTCCTGGAACCATTGTCTAGTATTCACATTAGTACCGAAAGGTCTATACATGGTAGCATTAAGGAATAAGGTTAACTGATCATTAGTGATGTCTTCATTGTATTCCAATGGTGGTGTGTTATCCAACCAAGGCTTCAAATCGTTTCCTTTAATAGGTCCACTACTCAATCTATTTCTTTTAGCCAACCAAGATTTTGGTGGGTATAATGAAGGATTACCCTCATCATCGACAAATGGTTGATCCTGAGAAGTTGTGTTGGAGCATCTGACCTCAATAGGGGCATGAACGTAGTATTCACCCTTTTGGGCAGCTGATTCGATTATTTCATTAAGTTTAGTTAAGACCTCAATTCCGTTATTCAAAGGTAAACCCCATTCATTTACAAATTGAGAGAATAAACAATCCATATTAAGACCTTCTACCGAGTTTTGGACAGCAATGTCACCTTTACCTAAAGTTTCGACTTTTCCGTACTGCTGACCAAAGACGAATCTTTCTACATAAGGAGTTAAACTTGGGAATAAATGAACAGAGACAAAAAGTAACAGTTCATAAAAGAATCTTCCTAAGAAAGTACCATACCAACTAGCTCTTGGATCACTCAAAGGTTCATCAGACTTGACAGCTCTCCAACAAACACAATTACCAGAGTAAGGGAACCACCAGATTCTAATAAATTCAGAGTCTAACCAAATAGAATCCCAATTCTTCAATAAAGTCTCGAACTTGATAATTTCTTGCTTGGATTTGATGGTATAACGAGGAATTGTACGGATAGTGGCTTCTACAATGATACCAATTTTACCTAATGATAACATTGCTGCCTTAAAAATATTGGCGTTCTCTATCGCAGAACAGTTAATGAGTTTACCTTCAGAATTGATGATCTTCAAGCTAACAAGTTGTTGACTTACAAGTCCATGATACTGTGAAGAGCCATGAGTACCCGTAGAGATCAAACCAGCTATACTTTGATCAGAAATTGAACCCAAATTTTGAATGGCTAAACTATTAGACTTTAAATACTCATTGAGCTCAAAGATCCTAATTCCAGCCTCTACAGTCAAATCAACGAATTTGACTTCATTATCAACAAGGTAGGGAGACTCCTTGATAACCCTGTTAAATTTATCCAAATTGCATAGCCATTCGTTAGTCATTGTCATATCACTTGGTGAATGTCCTGATCCAACAGTCATAATAGTCTTGTTATTAAGCCTTGCTTGATTGACAAGTTCCTGGATTTCTTCAATGTTTGTAGGTTGAAAGATGGCCTGGGGCTTACATACAAAGGTCCCTGCCCATGTTTTGTGGACCAATTTGTTGGTAACGAATCCTTGGAGTGACTTTGGAACCATGATGAAGAAATTTTTATTGTGGCGGAGATAATCCGAGAATGCAATAGGGAGGGCCGGGATTTTAGAATTAGTTAGAGGGCCTGATGACCGTACCTAGTCATCGTGAGTTGGAGTGTGGATGAGTTAGATTAGAATGAATAGACTAGTAGATTGCTTAGATTACCTGGATTACTTAGAATTAGTGAGCTAAATCAGTTGGAATCAGAGTTAGATATTGAAATTGTAAAGTTAGTGTTGCATTAGAGAGCCAACAATCAGAACGAGTTAGACGTTGCATTGGTTAGTAGTTGCAACTAGTTATAACGGTACATATGACATGAATTAAATAGTCTGGCGCCTGTTAATAAATGTCTGGGACTCAACACTGCACCTAGTAGAAATATAGCCACACGACTTATTAATGAACTCGGAAAAACATGGAAAATTTGCAAATTTCACGATATTTCATCAGACCAACTCGAGTCTCAGCCCACATTCTCTCATCTTTATTCTATTCAACTCCACTCAACTTTATTGAACTCCTGAACTCCTGAACTCAACTAACTCAACTCACTCAACTAACTCAAACAACTCAACCAACTCAACCAACTCAACCAACTCAACCAACTAACTCAACTCATAGTCCATCTCTCTCCTCGCACGACCATCGTATAAATTCAGCTCGACGCGATCGTAAAAACCCAAAATGCCTCACAACGTTGGAATCAAAGGTATTGAGATCTACATCCCTGGAGAGTATGTTAACCAAACTGAACTCGAGAAGTTCGATGGTATTCCTGCTGGGAAATACACCATTGGTTTGGGACAAACAAACATGTCTTTTGTCGATGACAGACAGGATATCTATTCATTCAGTTTGACTGCCTTGTCCAAGTTGATTAAGAACTATAACATCGATACTAGTAAGGTAGGAAGACTCGAGGTTGGTACTGAAACTTTATTGGACAAGTCCAAGAGTGTCAAGTCTGTTCTCATGCAGTTATTTGGTGACAATACCGATATTGAAGGTATTGATACTATTAATGCTTGTTACGGTGGTACTTCAGCTGTTCTTAACTCAATTAATTGGGTTCAAAGTGATAGTTGGGATGGTAGAGATGCCATTGTAGTTACTGGTGATATTGCTATTTACTCTAAAGGTGCTGCTAGGCCAACTGGTGGTGCTGGTGCTGTGGCTCTTTTGATCGGTCCTGATGCTCCTATTGTCTTTGACAACGTTAGAGGAAGTTACATGGAACACGCCTATGACTTCTACAAACCAGACTTCGGCTCTGAGTATCCCCATGTTGACGGTCACTTCTCATTAGCTTGTTACGTCAAAGCTTTGGATAAGAGTTACCAGGCTTATTCCAAGAAGGTCTTAAAAGACAACAAAACTGTTGGCTTGGATTACTTTGATTACAACGCCTTCCATGTTCCAAACTGTAAATTGATTGTCAAGTCATTTGCTCGTTTGTTGTACAACGATTATCTCTCTAATCCTGAATCATTCAACTTGGAAAAAGAAACCACCGATTTCTTATCTAGTTTGACTTACGACCAAACTTTGGCTAACAAGGATTTGGAGAAGGTATTCTTGGGATTAACAAAAGAAAGAAAAACCAAGCAATTAGACCCATCATTAAAGGTTTCAACTAACACCGGTAATATGTATACTGCATCTGCATGGGCATCTCTTGCATCATTGTTATATTACGTTGGTTCTGAAAAATTACAAGATAAGAGAATAGGTATTTTCTCCTACGGTTCTGGTTTGGCTGCCACTTTGTTGTCAGTTAAGGTTGTGGGTGACATCTCTGCTATCACTAAGGTCTTGGACTTGGACTACAAGTTGGGAGAAGGAAGAAAGGAAAGATCCCCAGAAGACTACATCAAAGCCATCGAGTTGAGAGAAGCAGCTTTTACCCAGAAGGATTTCAAGCCAAAGGGTTCTATTGATAACATACCTGCTGGTACCTACTATTTAGACCACGTCGATGACAGATACAGAAGATTCTACAAGGTCAAATAGATAATAATACCGTAATAGATTAGTCTTAATATATTAGTCTGTAATCATAACTAAGTGTTATAGTCTGTAGGCGTAGTCTGTAGCCATAGCCTTGTAATCAGTAGAGACCCTTCTCTCGCAGCTCTCTTGCAGCCATCTTAAGCCATCTTCAGCTCTCTTCAGCTCTCTTCAGCTCTTCTCTGGTACAGTCTATTACGGCTCACAAAGACGGGGGACGTAAGGCGTCACATATCCTGCTGAACTCATATTGTGAAACTAGCTTCAAAAGCTTAACGGTGTCTGGGTGAATTTCTGCAGTTCTTCTACCTAACCATCCATCAAGAGCTCGTTTGACTCTGGCTCTTTTTCGTTGCTTGAGTGGCTTGATGACTAGCCCATCATCACTGATATAGTACCCATCTTGGAGCACCCACAACACTTCCAAGTCCCAACTCAATATCAATCTAGGATACATTGACATCAAGCATACACTTTTCGCAACCAAATTATCTAGTCTAATTGGGGACGGTGGACACACGCCCGTCCAAAAGAGGCGAAAGCGCGAACTCGTCTATTTTGATAAATAAACAAACGATCATGAGAGAAGTTATTAGTGTCAATGGTATGTCTAGAGAGGGAAAGAATACGGGGAAAACGGTGATCTGGGAAGGAAGTGCATTAGAGAAGTAAGGATCACAAGTTTCCTTGATTTTCCGGCGTCAAATTACGCGTACTAACGGAATAGTTGGACAAGCCGGTTGTCAGATCGGTAACGCTTGTTGGGAGTTGTATTCCCAAGAACATGGAATCAGACCAGATGGTATGTTAGAAGAAGGCCTTACTAAACCAAAGGGAGGAGAAGAAGGCTTCTCCACCTTCTTTAGCGAGACTGGGTCAGGTAAGTACGTTCCTCGTGCACTTTATGTGGATTTAGAACCTAATGTGATTGATGAAATCAGAAATGGAGTCTACAGTGACTTGTTCCACCCCGAGCAGTTGATTTCAGGTAAGGAAGACGCAGCAAACAACTATGCTAGAGGTCACTATACTATTGGAAGAGAGATCTTAGACGATGTCTTGGATAGATTAAGAAGAATGACTGACCAATGTGATGGATTACAAGGATTCTTATTCACCCATTCTCTTGGTGGTGGTACTGGATCAGGTTTTGGAGCCCTTTTGTTGGAGCAATTGTCCATTGATTTCGGTAAAAAGTCCAAATTAGAATTTGCTGTTTACCCAGCTCCTCAAGTTTCTACATCTGTTGTTGAGCCTTATAATACTGTCTTGACTACCCATACTACTTTGGAACACGCAGATTGTACTTTTATGGTTGATAATGAAGCTATTTATGACATGTGTAGAAGAAACTTGGGAATTGCTCGTCCTAATTTCTCATCATTGAATAACTTGATTGCTCAAGTTGTCTCGTCAGTTACTGCTTCTTTGAGATTTGATGGTTCATTGAATGTCGATTTGAATGAATTCCAAACCAATTTGGTTCCATACCCAAGAATTCATTTCCCATTGGTTTCTTACGCTCCTGTCTTCTCTAAGAATAGAGCTAATCATGAATCTAACTCGGTTGCAGAAATCACCGCTTCGTGTTTCGAACCAGGTAACCAGATGGTTAAGTGTGATCCAAGATCAGGTAAATACATGGCCAACTGCTTATTATACAGAGGTGATGTTGTCACTAGAGACGTCCAGAATGCTGTTACTCAAGCTAAGGCCAAGAAGTCGGTCCAATTAGTTGACTGGTGTCCTACCGGATTCAAGATCGGTATCTGTTACGAACCCCCAACTGCTATCCAGGGGTCAGAGTTGGCTTCTGCCAACAGAGCCGTCTGTATGTTGTCTAATACCACTGCTATTGCTGAGGCTTGGAACAGAATCGACAAGAAGTTCGACTTGATGTATGCCAAGAGAGCGTTCGTCCACTGGTACGTTGGAGAAGGTATGGAAGAAGGTGAGTTCACCGAGGCCAGAGAAGACCTTGCTGCGTTGGAGAGGGACTACGTCGAGGTGGGCACTGACACCATGGGTGATTTGGAAGAGGAGTATTGAGTAATTGAATATACCAGATAATGTGAGCGTCCTCGCTGCTGTCTACCGTCTCTGTCTGCCGTCTCTGCTTGCGATCCTTGCAATCGCTGCTTGCACTCTCTGTTTGTACTTTCTGCTTGCACTCTCTGCTTGTACTTTCTGCTTGCAACCTCTGCCATCTGCTCATATTCTCTACCCTTAGACCACCGTACTACACAACTCACTGCACTACTCCCACTAGCCATCACCTACACACATACTACACAACTACACAAGTCCCCACTTCCACTATCTCTACCTGCCCAGTGTGGGTGTTGTGGCCTCGCTCACTTTAATTTTTCATTTCATTTTTCATCTTCATTTTTCAGTTTTCAGTTTTCAGTTTTCAGTTTTTCTGACTGCTTAGACATGGACGACAAAAGACACCTCCTTAAACAGCCGCTTCATTCGATCTATATTCCCATTGGACTTATGATCTTTGGGACTTGGATCCTTGATACCCTGTATCTCAAGTATACCATCGCTTTCATTGTCATTATGTGTTCCATTAACTTCTATTCAGCATGGAGTAGACGGAAGCTGATCGATCCACTAAAGTGGAATGAATTGGAACTCATTGAGAGAACGATTGTGTCTAAGAACACTGCTATTTATAGGTTCAAGCTTAATCATGAAGATGAAGTGTTGGACATTCCAACTGGCCATCATTTGGCTTGTACTTTTAATGTTAATGGAAAAGATGAGGTTAGATATTATTCTCCTATTTCTAACAAGTTCGATGCTGGGTTTTTTGACTTACTTGTCAAGAGTTATCCTTCTGGTAAAGTGTCTTCAAGATTCCCTAATTTAAGAGAAGGTCAAACTGTTAAATTCAGAGGTCCAGTAGGGAGATTAGAATATACTAAGAACATGGCTAAAGAGATTGGTTTAGTAGCCGGAGGTTCCGGTATTACTCCTATTCTCCAAGTTATTACTGAAATAATTACCACTCCAGACGATACCACTAAGATTTCATTGATCTATGCCAATGATACTTTGAATGATATCTTGTTGAAAGATGAGATTGATGAGTTGAGTAAAAAATACCCAGATTTCTCCGTCCACTACACGTTGGTGGACCCCCCTGCAAACTGGGAAGGCAGCAAAGGCTTTGTTTCCAAGGAAATGATGGAACAGCACTTGCCAGCTGCCAGTAAAGACAACAGATTATTTATTTGTGGGCCTCCAGAGATGAAGAAATTGGTCGTAGACGAGGCTGTCGAGTTGGGTTGGGAGAGAACCACCTTGAGACTGGACCCAGGCGACCAGGTCTTCTGTTTCTAGTCTCCCGCAGAGTGGTTTACATGATTATAGAAATATTATTTAACTGTACGGATTCTCTTAGTAGGCCACCACTGTCGCTGTCACTGTCACTGTCGCAGAGTGCCGACAGAACAGAATGGATAGAAGAATGCTGCTAGAACGTAGTGGATAGAGGATGGTTGAAAGTCCGCCGAGGAAAGCCGCCGACAAAAGTCCGCCCAAGAAGCCCGCCGACAGAAGTCCGCCCAAGAAGCCCGCCGACAGAGGCCCACCGACAGAAGACCGTAGAAACTCGAAAACCACCAGAAGAGGAGTGGCAAGTCTGCTATTATTTAAACCACTAATGACCCATCAATCGTTATTTAGTATACAGCCGCATATAGCGTATATCATCGTATAAACAAGTTCGTATATATTCTCTTATAGACAGAACACCTTAGTGATGCCGTTGTACGAAATCAGAGATGGTAGTGGCTGGGCAGAGATATTTGGGGTAGCAGCTGATCCTTTTTTTCTGAGTTGCAAAAGAAAATCTTTATACCACTTATGAGCTCGAGTAATCCACGTACCCATTCGCCACCTAGTAGAGATTCGAATGAAGAGCCAGGCAGAAGCAGGGTTAAACTAACCTTACCACCACTTAACGTGCCATCAGTTTATGCCAAAATTGACACCAGTCGGATTTTACCTGATGAATTTAAAAACATTCGGTCAGCGGCTAGAAACAGAGAAATCCATGACAAAGATGTGCAATTGAACCCCATTAGAAATGCTGCAGGTGCAGAATTTAAAGAAGACTTAACCGTTAGAAAAATCTTGGAGGCAAGGGGCACATATTTAGAAGAACTCAAGACCCATTTTGGTGTGCCACAACATGATTCCCATCCACGCAGAAGCATCTTATTATATGCTGGTGTTGACACGCATTTCTTCATTGATGAGCTGATAGCCCTTGCCAGGGAACACAATCGATCAAGCCAAACCGTTCAGACTGTTATGGACATGGATGGCCAATTACCTGAACATAACGGAGAGCCCATTTTGGAAATCACTGAGAACATGCAGGAGGATGCTTTGGAGTCTGCATACAGTTTTTACAAGTTGCCTTCAGATGTAGACGACAAGAAAAGTGTCCTTATAATGCACTTAACTTGGGATGCCAGGCTTGATAGCAAGGTCTATAAGCTCGATCAGCTTACTGCCAGTCTTAATACCAAGATCGATCAGCTCAACACCAGTTTTAATACCAAGATCGATCAGCTCTACACCAGTCTTAAAGAAGACATCCGTAAGGTTGGAGAATCCTTAGACGCCTTACGTGCAGATTTCGTGATGGCCAATACGGGAAACATGGTGTTGAACCAAACCCTTACAGATCTTGATCGCCCCTTCGTCCCTCCGATCATTGTTAATCCTAAGAAAGGTGTTGAAATGCCCAAGACCGTTAGGGAGATCTACGCTCTTGGCAGACCTCAGCTTATATCTGTACTTGAAGTTCTCCAATATCCGACAAAAGAAAATGACCTGAAACATCAATTGCGCTCTTATTTGTTCACGGTACTCATGCTTTATTACTTCGTTGACAAGGAAGTTCTCCCAGATGAACCAAATAACGACTCAGACAGCGATTCAAATGGTGAGGGAGATGAGGAGTGAATACTGAAGCGAAGATGTCCCTCACAGTTCATACTAAAGCCACTTGCCAGGCTGAGGGCTGAGTTTCATCGATCTGGGCATATTGTGATTAAGTGAATAAAAATTGAAAAGCAAAAGCAGTATCATCTCTCGCTCCATCTCTAAGTACCAGCTCTCAGTGTCGCTTATCTCTGCACAGAGAGCTGTTTCCAGGTAACAGAATCGATTTATTTCACACTGCTATGCACTACCCAATATGACGAAGCACCCATTTTTGAAATCACTGATAACATGAGGATGCAATTTGAGTGCCATTCCGACGCAGTTAAGGGGGGATACCGCTAGGTTTGCAAGATTGCCCAGCTTGACGCCAAGGTCGAAGAGAAGCTCGAACAGCTCGTGAAGTCCGGTGAGCTCGAGGATCAACGACAAGTTTAGTGAGCTCTGCGCAAACATTGAAGCCTTTTGTCTTCTTCATCTCCAATGTGGCCTCGCAAAATGTCCGCGTCAACCAATCACACGGTTTGATCACGGTTTGTTCCTTTGTAGGGTGTTGATCTTTCAACCCCACGGCTTTACCTTCTTACCCACAGCTTGGATCAGCTTGGATCTTTACCTACAGCCAATTTTGTACTTCAACACTTTCATGATAAGCATGCCTGTGAAGAATCTCCCTATACCACTTGGCTAAGAGCTGCATTTAATCAACCAGCGCATATGATAGTAATAGAAAGGCAGTTACGTCTCTGTTTTTTTATCTCTTTTGGCTGTCGTCTCACAAATAGTTAATGCCTTTGCACGACCCCAAGATTCAAGCTGGTTGTCGCTAATTTTCCACTCGTATGGACCAGCCCCGCGCCAGTCTCTCGCCAGTCTCTCGCCAGAGTCGCACCAGGCTTGCGCTATTTCTCGCTATTTCTCGCTATCTTCCCCATCATCTCACAATGGAATGCCAGTTCTTTAGCAGAATAGGAGCATGTAGACACGGCGAAAAGTGTCTGAAACGACATACAAAGCCTGCAGTATCGGCCACTGTTATGTTACCAAATTTTTACAGTAATCCCAAGCTTGATAAGGACAAGTCAGATATTGAGTGCAGAGAGATCTTTGAAAACTTCTATAAAGATATATTCACTCGAATAGCCAAGATAGACCGCATCAAGGAGATAGTTGTTTGTGAGAATGAAAACCACCACATGAATGGGAATGTGTATGTGAAATTCTATTCTCCTGAGAGTGCCAAACAGGCGGTTGTGGAACTTAACCAAGAATGGTATAATAAGAGACCAGTACACTGTGAGTTATCGCCAGTAAGGAACTTTCATGATGCTAATTGTAAAGCTTATGATGAAGGTAACTGTGAGAGAGGGTATAATTGTAATTATATGCATATAATCAGACCAAAAGAGGACTTATTTAAGCCTCAAGATAAAAGTTATCATAAAAAGAGACTCGAAGAGGCAAAGGCCGTAAAGCAGGAACGAGAGCAGGTGCAGGAGAAGGAGCAGGAGAAGGAGAAAGAGGAGGAGGAGCCTACAAACAAAGATTTCAAGTCTACGGTGCAAGACCTCTTTGCCCAGGGGTAGTTTATAGAATATATGAGTTGGTCTATACGTAGCTATATCTATAGGAACTGTAAGGGTGAGACTCTATGCTGGGCAGCTGTTTCGGTGCTCTGCCCCGATTTCTGCCCGGATTTCTACCCGTCCGTAGTGTCTGGCTGCGTGGCCTGTCTGGTGTCTGGTTGTCTGGCTGTCTGGCTGTCTGGCTGTCTGGCTGTCTGGCTGTCTGGCTGTCTGGCTGTCTGGCTGTCTGGCTGTCTGGCTGTCTGGCTGTCTGAGCTGTTCCTGCGGCCTATGTAACTTCTGCACGGCTTACATGACTTGTACATGGCCTGCTTGTGCACGGCCTGCGGCCTCTGCACGCTCTATCTATTATCTACTGCTTTACAGGTAGCTTTACCGTCCGCAGCTGTCCTTTGAGCTGCTTGTACAAGATGTTACCCGAGAATCCCCCCAAGATGGTAGCAGCCACGATGAAGATCATGATCCAAGCGGCATTGAGGTTGTTTCCCTTTGCAGCTGTTGGACAGACGTGATGCAGCCTAACTTCGAACATGTAGGTACAGTCGTTGGTGTTTCCTATGTACGACACCGCTGCCTTCGATTGCATCTCCCTATCACAAACCAATGTGATCACTGTGGACTTTCTGAGACGTTTACCTTTATCATCTTTGATATTACAGTAGGAGCCGTTTTCATAAGTTAATGTCAATTTTCGGCCCCGGAACAACGGAGACGAGTTGAATTCTCCAATAGACACATAGAGACCAGTCTTAGGGTCTTTATAGTAACCTCCGATAGTACTGGAGTTGACAGCATCCTTTATTTCCGAAGATTCATGGAGTCTTTTCATTGGAGAAGAGCATATGCCTAAAGTGAAATTAACTCCAGAATCATAACCTTTGGCACCAAATCCCTGTGGTCTACCATCATTACCAGCTGCAGAAAGACCACGTAGATCGATAAAGCCTCGATTAAGAGGGTTAATGATGGTGCATTCATCAATTAATGGCAAAGGGGGAGGAGGTGATGCAATCTCCTGATGAAGCGGAATATGACTTAGCGAGTCAAGAAATTGGAGGCCGGGATGACCTGATCTGGCATTTCGGACCACATACACCACAATGGGAGCAACCACTAGCACCAAAAGGAGCACTATTCGCCGGTATAATTTCAGTATCATTAATGTAGTCGTGTCAATGAGAGAGCAGAGTGAGAAAATGCTGACAACAGCGAGAAAGTAGCGAAAATAGCGAGAAAATAGCGAGAAAATGACAGTCTGGCGAGAAAATAGGGAGAAAATAGAAAGGCTAGCGAGAAACAGCGGACTGAAATTACTGAAGTTTGAAAGTTGAAAAGTGAAGTGAGCCACTACAAAACACAATCACTCCACTAAGCATTAAGCTACACAAGCATCACGCTACACAAGACATTATACATCCCGCACAGTAGCACAGCAGCACAGCTACATAACGCTACACCCATATAAACACACCAATGGACTGGGGATTCACGACGCTCCTAAATACGGCCGATCCTAACTTTGCCAAGATCCATGCCCTTAAGACTGTCCTTTCGCAGAACTCGTTCTGTCTCGCCGCCATGGAAGGCGATGTGGTGACAATTCTGACAGTTACCCCCGAAAAGATCGACCAGCTATACCCTGATCAACACGGTGCTACGCTATTGATCTTTGCTATATGTTTTGATCAATATGAAGTGGCTGAAGCTCTTCTTTCGAAGAATGCCAACCCTGATGCTCATGACACTATCATCAATTTCACCCCATTGATGTGGGCAGTATATTTCAATCAACTCGATATGGTCAAACTTTTATTCGAGTATCAAGCAGATCCATACTTACTGCCAAAAGACGATGGCAAAAATGCTGTTTCCATATTGGGAGACGGTCCTATTTATGAGTATTTCAGAGATCATAATCTCTTGAAGCACGAGACGAAGGGTACGTTTGGAAGTGAGACATTCGGCCAAGAAGACACGTTTGGGTCCGCTGCAGATGAAATGGACGATCTTGCTAATAAAATCAAACTTCAGACCATAGATTTACATGCAGAGGCACCAAAAGAGCATATAGAAGTAGACGATGAAATGGAGCTCAGAAAGGACCATTTATTGGTTCAACTTAAGGAGTTTGAATACGATAAACTCTTACAAGACGAGTATATAAAATATGGAGATGCAGACATTCCCGAGCTATTGAACTTCATCTTCGATCTTAGGAACTCCAAATACCAACACGATACTAAAGTTCCTGCTATAGTAGTGTTCCAATTACTCAGATATTCAGCATTGAAGATGGAAAATAAAGAATTAACAGAGTTCATGTTTGATTGTTTTCTTACAAGATTAAGATCAGTAACCAATACAACATCAGGAGTGTTCATTGAGTCTCAAGGTGATATCGTATTATTAAGTTATTGGGTATCTGTATTAGTATTCTTGCATTGGTATCTTACTAAACAAGACTTATATAAGCAATATCCTCAATTATTAGAGGAACTTTTAAATGTGGTTCAATCCCTTATTTCCTCGTTATCGTTCTCCATAAACTCAAGACTCAGCGTTCTTGTAGATGATTGTATTTTGGATTATACTAATCTTGTAGATGTTTCCAATGTTTTATATGCTAAAGATTGGAACATATTCAAAACAAAGAAACACAGTCATAACACATTTGAAGATATTTATGATATGTTATATCCACCTAGTCAGAAAGAGCTCATGAAACCATCACCTTTAAAGTATATTCAAACACTTGGTGCATTGGATTATGTTCTAGAACTTCATGATGTTCACACACTCATTAGATCCCAATGTTATTCCCAAGTATTCTATTATATGAATGCAGTAGTATTTAATAAGATCATATCACAATCGAAATATTTATCAAGAGCTAAAGCCATTCAAATAAGGTTGAATTTATCAGCAATTGAAGATTGGCTTAGAAGTCATAGTTCTCGTTCTAGCGTTCCTGAAGTAATTGGTGGCCTTGAGAATCTAGTTCCTAAAGACTTTACCCTTAAGAATATACTTAAAGATGATAAGTTGAAATTCTGTTATAAATCCAATTATTTCATTGGAAAGAAACAACTTCAACCAACAATTGAACTTCTTCAATTCTTACAATGTATGAGTTCTTTGAATGATGAAGAGACATATATCAATACTTTGAACCAGTTCGATTACTTGAACTATTATCAAGTTATCAAGGTTATAAAAAGTTATAAGTATGAGGTAGAAGAACCCAAACTTCCTAAGAAACTTGTAAACTTAACTAAATCTCTTGTTGCAGAACAAGGAGAAAAACAAGTAGAAAGAATCGATTTGACTTACTTGGTTCAAAATAAACTTTTATCCAAGGAAATCTACGTCTATATAAATCCTAATCACGTTTACCCACCAGCTCTCCCTAATCATGCTGAGTTAGTAGATCTGTATGGATCCGGTTTGGGAGGTGTCAAGATCTTGAGAGCTAAGAAATTCCAGCCTTCACTTCCTATAGACATATTGGACGATATTGACGAGTTGTTGAAGGATGAATTTCAAGATACCCAGGAGTTCGATGAGCAATATGGTGAGGTCCAAGCGCCACTGAGCTTGGCTCATCGTGAGTGGGAGCTCGAGGAGAATCCATGGTAGCGCTGTCCGCATTCGGTAGTGTATAGTTTCTGGGTAGTAGAGTAATAGAATATCCTCATGCGTAGAGTGGATGGTCCCATCGACTTTAATGTTCAACGCCGGTATGCACCACGCGGGTATGCACCACGCGGGTATGTATTACGGTATGCAAAACGATCTGAGCACTGAAAGCCTCGTCTGAAGCTTGTCAGATGCTCCCCAGTAGCCGACCTGCACCTAAACTAGGTACGCCAGGAACCCTGCTTGTTTGGGATGAAATTACACCGTGCACACAACCAGCATCGAGGCTATTGTTACATCATAAACAATGTAATGTATAAATAGGCGTAATAACGCCAATGTTGGGTAATGTATTTTTTGTTTTTGTTGATTGCTGGAGCTTTGGCTCTTGAAGGAGCATACAAATTAGATTTTGATATTCTTAAAGGTGCCAATTTAGTTGAGGTTCTTCAACAGTTCTTCGAGGGAATCGACTTAAACTTAAGAGACGATACCCATGATGTTTCTTTAGGAAATGAGAGAGCATTCTATGTCACTACCATTAAAATTGGAACTCCAGAAAGTGAAGTTAAAGTTTTAGTTGATACTGGATCCTCTGATTTATGGGTTATGTCTAGTAAAAATTCATACTGTACTAGTAATGGCGGAGATATGGATTGTAGTCAATATGGAACTTACAATGAGGACAATTCCACTACTTTTGTTAGTAATAACACTGATTTTTCCATCTCCTACTTGGATAACACTTTTGCCAAGGGTAGTTGGGGTAAAGATACTGTAAAGATCGGAGATGATATGACGATCGAGAATGCCAATTTAGCAGTTGCTGATTCTACTGATTCTAATATTGGAGTGTTTGGGATTGCATATAAGAAGCTTGAAAGTACCAACAATTTATACGATAATTTACCTATCCAAATGAAACAACAAGGCTACATTAAAAAGGTTGCTTACTCATTGTATTTGACTTCATCAGAAAGAAATACTGGATCTATCTTATTTGGAGGAATTGACCATGCCAAGTTTACTGGTGAGCTTGTAGAGTTTGATGTTTCCAAAGAGAATGGTGACGAGGTCTATTTACAAATTCCTTTAACTAACGTCAAGATTACGGTTGATCCAGACACCATCTCCTATTCTTCTTCATCTGCTTCAGCTACCACATTATCTACTAGTCTTACACCGCATCCTACTATTGCTGCTCTTAATGCTACTAAACTCAGTCTGTTCCTCTCCACTACCAAAAATACTACTGTTGAAGTTGGTGCCAATGCTTTATTGGATTCTGGAACCACATTAACCTACTTTGACGAAGATACAGTAGAAGCTATATTGAAAGTTGTTGCGCCTGATGCAACCTACGACTCTAATCAGGGAGGATACCCAGTCTCTTGTTCTTTGAAACAAGAGCAGAACAGTATTACATTCAACTTTGGAGATAAGAGGGATATTGTTGTTCCAATGTCGGATTTGGTGTTGCAGACTACTGCCACTGGAGGCCAAAACTCGTGCATGTTTGGAATCCTGAAGAGTTCCAAGAATATCTTGGGAGACAACTTCTTGAGACACAGCTACAGTGTGTTTAACTTGGACGACAACACGATTTCGATTGCCCAGATGAACTACGACGACGACAACGAGGACATTGAGGTCATTCAGTAGGGAGTAGATTTAAGCGTACATACGGTGCAAAGGTACAGGATACAGGTGGTTACAAGACACAAAATGCTGAATGCAGTACAAATAGATACTATACCTACTTCCTTCAAATACACATCGCCCTACAAGCATACTTTTCTCTAATGCATACCTAACACCACAAACATATCTACTTCTCTCTAAAGATACCACACCCCACTCTACGAGTCATACCTACTTGCCTCAAGTACAGCACATACCCACTTCTCTCTAATCCGTACCAAACACCTACCTCACACACACCTCATATCAGTACAACACATCCCTCACAAACACACCACATGCTTCCCTCATACATATACACTCTCCGTGCTGGCATCTCTCGCTGCTGATATATCTCCGTGTTGGCATCTCTACCTACTGGCACCTCTACTGGCACCTCTCCCTGATCCCGCATCGCTTCTCACACCATTCGAAGTCTCCGTGGGCCTCCATCGCTTCTCACTCCGTTCGAAGCTCTCAGCAATGCACATAAACCAGCTCAGCCCAGAGGTGCTTGTCCAGGTGTTTCTACAGCTCGAGATCGTTCAACTCCACCAAGCCCGTCTTGTTTGTCGCTACTGGAATGCCATATTGAACGATCAGAGCATCTGGAGCCGTCTTCTAAAGAAAAAGCTTGGAAGTAATCTAGTCATGGTGCCACCATTTGCTAGTAATAAGTCATGGATAAGCGAATATGGAAGTAGAATACAGTATAAGCGTAAGTGGAAGAAGCTGGAAGGAAGACATATACACTATAGAATCATTGATCATGGAGTAGATTTTGTTAAGACTGAATTTGCTACTGATAGACTTTTAACATATTGTAAGAGTAGTAATACTGTAACACTTTGCAGTTTACATGATGGTAGAAATCCTTCTTTTGTTCCTGGTGGTCATGTTTATGTTGTGTGTTATTCGTTGAACTGGAATTATTTGGTCTACGCTACATATGATAAGATAGTGGCTAAAAGTTTCAATGGTACTACCTCTGAATGGCCTCAACAAGATATCAAGAAAGTGTTGGTAAATGATACTTGTGATAAGTTCAAGACTAAGGTAGATGTCATAGCATGTGACTCCCACAATGTCATGAAGTTCAACTTGAAAGGTGATAAGCTTGGTGAAGTTACAATAGGTGAAATATTTGATATTAGAAGTAATTTTGAGATAGTAATAATTGTGGCAAAAGCCGGAATTTTTGTATGGGAAGATACCGTAAAAAGAGTTGCTATAGAACTAGATGATTTAGTACAAGTAGATTGTGATTTTGATGGTAAGAACGTGGTTATTTGTAGAGGCAGTGATGTAATTATTGTAAATTGGGCAACTGAGAGGATACGGGAATTCAACTTTGACGCAAGTATCAAGCAAGGACAATTACAACAGAATATGTCAAAGGTTGAAGGGGCACTCTACGGGGTGGTTTTAGCGAATCAGCAAGTGGTTGTTCTAGAAATAAGGGCCCCACAAGTAGTTAACTCATTCTATGCTCGATTTAATTACAGATGGAGTAGAAATAACGAACCTGATGAGGTCAACTCGATAGTTCTCAATAGCTGTGTGATTCTAATAGGTGGGGTTGAAGGGTATGTGTTCATGTATGACGTGCTAACGGGCCAATATATCCGTGAGACTCACCTAAAGCATAAAAATGCCCATGGAAGTTCTGTGAATTTCGTATGTGTTTCTGAAATCCAGGATACTAGTGGACTTATTATCAGTGGAAATGCTGCAGAATACTTCCAATTTGGTGAATTGGAGAAGGAATTTACTAAGAAAAAGCATAACAAGGTTGGAAAAGTGGATGAAATCAAAAACGAACTAGACGAGTTCGATAGACAGCAATACTTGGAGCATGAAACCGAGAGGATGATAGAGAAGTATAACGGGTTGGATGTGGATGATGAGGACGAGTTGATGGTAGCATATGCATTGAGTGAAAGCCAGCCGGACGATTTGGAGCGGGCCATAAGAGAAAGCCAGAGAGTGCCCACAGATGATGAACTCGAGAGGGCGATAAGAGAAAGCGAACTTGAAGAGAGACAAGCTCGGGAGCAGGAGGAGGAGCTACGTAGGGTGCTTGAGCTTTCCCTCCACGAGTACTAAGCACAGGCCTTCGGCCAGTAGAGCTACATGTAGCAATAGAGTCAAGTGTACCATGGACATATAGCCGTGATACACAATGCACTGCGCCAGACATACGGTACACATTAATATACATCTCTGGTGACAGATACAACAGGTTCCCATCTCCCTATCCTCTAGTAGCTACATCGCTTCTCACTCAGTTCAAGGCTCCCGAATCTGGGTCAAAGCTCCCGTCTTTCGGCGGCCTACGGCTAATTTCGCCCTCCCACGACCACCTATATTTGCGCCAATCAGAAAACAAAAAAATTCATGAGATTCTACCGGTGCTGTCCAAGGATGAAGTTCTTCCTGAGCTCTCATCTGTACCTTCATACCAGCAGCTTGACGTGGTATAGAAAGAGGTTGTTCCCCCGGCTGTTTCGCTTCAACGATCCAAATTTCAAATCAAAAGGCTATCCTTTAAGTATAGATGTGGGTCATTATGGATTATATTATACTATATTCAATAGGGATACAGAATATGCCCCTACTATCAACGTTGTTCAGCTATTCAATCCTTTTATATTTTACCAATTTTACACTCCTGTTCATAAAACTGTAGGATTTAGCTTTATTCTGCAAGTTAGTAAGGAATTAGCAGGTACAGTTTCTACATTTGGTAGACGATCTTTTTCAACCTGTAGAGTGTTGGAGAAGGTGAAATATGAAGAGAAAGCAGGTGAAAATAATGTTGAACAGTATGGACTGCTTG
The DNA here is from genome assembly GCA_003707025.2 of Yamadazyma scolyti. NCBI lineage: Eukaryota > Fungi > Ascomycota > Pichiomycetes > Serinales > Debaryomycetaceae > Yamadazyma > Yamadazyma scolyti. Next base: position 24,445 of record PPMW02000014.1, on the reverse strand, counting down.
AAGGAGTGCAAAGTGAGATAGTTAAATTATATGGAGCTGAATCATATGATCTTATATTTCCAATGTATCAATCATTAAAAAGGAATGGTATACCACTTGATCTTTCTATATACAATATAGTACTTGAAAGTATCATCAAACGTAATGTTGATTCTAACGATGAAGAGGCTCGTTTAACTAACCTTCTTACTGTTTATCAAGATATGTTAGGTCAACAAATAAAACCTAATTCTCAAACTTACCAATTTGTAATCAATGGTCTTTTGAATGGATGTGTTGAGACTATTAATAGCTATAAGACTAAAACTCTTTCATATTCTGAATACGAATTCAAGTACATAAAGGCTCAAGAGTTTGCATTAGTCACTATTGATCTAATGAATAGCTTGTCGTGTATTAAATTAGATTTAAAGTTTGAAAATTTATTCATGATTTTACACGAATTTCCCAACTTGGCCAACCCAAAGATCTTAAATCTGATATTTCAAGCCCTAATTAAACATCCGAAATCTCATGAATACTATGTGCAACTTTTAAAACTTACACCTCAACTTGTAAATCATGGGATTTTATCCGATAAGAAACAATCATATGACTTTATAATGCATTTGTACCAAGAATATCAAGGAAATAGCTCTAGATGGGACCTTAGTTGTGATTATCAAGTATATAGAAGTATGGCAATTGCCCTCCTTGATACTGACAATGGTAAAAGTGCCATCCAATTAGTTGATTCTGTTTTAGCTAATTTCCGTCAATCTTATGTGCAGGCACATAAATCCCATATTAGTGATTTAATTAGTCAATTCCTTATGAAAATTGCTTCTACTAATGTTGATGAAGCATATAAGTTATATTGTGCGTTCAATGAAGTTTCGTGGATTCCTGAAGTCCTGATGGAATGTGCTAATTCTCTTATTGGTCAATTTATAATGACCAGACAGTCTAAGGACATACCTGTTTGGGAAATAGTGAATCGTCACATTGCACGTCACGACTTTACTGTCTCTGAAGCTTTACTCAAATACTGTATTGTTTCTGGAGATTCTGATGGTGTATTCAAACTTACCAAGGCTATAATGGTAGGTGGTAAGGCCATTAATGTAGCTGCATTGAGAGAATTGATGGAGTTCTATAATAAAATTGGATGTGGTCATGTTTCCGTTGGGTTAATGGAAACTCAAGGCCTCTTGTATGATAATAAACTTGGGTTCTTCAATGAAATTGCAGATTTATTGCCAGCAGAAAGTGCCAGTTCCTTATTGGTTCAACAAGCGTTTGAATCTGTAGATTTGGTTAATGATAAGATTTTTGCGGTTGTGGATTATCTCAAGAGATATCGGAGTAGCGACCTAGCTGCAATACTCAGAGACAAGTTCGATGATGCAGAGATGGTTTATTATAAATTGGATGACGATTTGGAAGTCTTCAAGAATACGCTCTCCAATGTAAGCGATGCCAAAGAGCCATTGGTTGATTTGTCGGTATTCTTTCGTATAAGCCAAAGCCTTGGTATCAAGATGTTTTCTCTTTATAAAAAGGCAAATAGGACGTTCAATGAGCAATCCTGGGATTGTATTATAAGTTCTAAACAACTTGTCAAGAAGAATTTGGAACACATATTGAAACTTGTTGAAACCAACGCATTGAATAAGATTTTACGTTATAATGATGATTCTATTAGTATTAAAGTACTCAAAACAATTCAAACCCTTGATAAGTCCTCAATTGATATTCTTTTGAATAATGTTTCAACCTCCAATAATGTGTATTTCTGGACATTGTTCAGTAAAAGGTATCAGTTAGATAATGAGATCTTTTTCAGAACTGCATTGAGATTCGAAGAAAATTCCAGAGGTTTTGCTAAAGGTGATTTTACTTCTGATTCCAATTCTGTTGCTTACCTTAAGTATCTTCTTTCAAAGGACATGTCTAGATTTGAAGAAAAACTCACCCTGGTACTCAAGGATGATAAGAGTGTATTGGAGTCCCCTGAGATGAGACTGTTGATCCAGCAGTACTATGTCGTATCCGGTAGTGACAAGGTTGTTTCGAATGGTCTCAACGCTACAAAGGCCAATAGCGTATCTGGTGCAGTGGATGAAATCTTCGCTAGCTTGCATACTGACAAGCTTCAGATGGTTGTAGAAAAGTATGCTAGAGTACTTAAACTACACAGACAAACAATAATTAGTATGTTATTCGACAAAGTCAATACCTTTGGATTATCATACAAAACATTGACACGATTTTTCAAGGCAACTGGAACTACCAAGTTGTCTAGTGCTAACTTCATGAAGTTGGTACAAAATCTTTTAGAAACAGACAAATATGCGGCTCAGCTTGTATATAGACGTTGCAATGGCAGTAACTTGGTTGAATTCTCTGGCTTAAGAGCTATAGTGGACCGGGAATCTGTTTTGCAGATGTATAGATAATGATATGATGACGAACTAACTCTTATACTAGCATCACTCTAAAAACCTATTTGGCATGTTTGATTTCCCAGGGTCGAGCCGAGAAGGTGTTAATCTCACATCACGAGAGTATTGGGTGTCTCATAGTGCCCGCTCTGCCGAATGAGGAAATTTCCATCTATGAGTAGAGTCAGAGAAGCACATAAAATAGCTGTTAATCTGTTCAACAGTAACCATAAGATCTATGATCAATTACGGCCCAGTTTCCAACGACCATTAGTTGAGAAGTTCTTCACTGATCTAAATTTGGTAGAAAATGGGACTCCACAAGTCAATAAGAAAGTGTTAGAATTAGCAGCTGGAACTGGTAAATTCACCGGTAATCTTATTAAGAAAGGTTGGAAAGATTCTCTTTACGTTGTTGATCCTAGTAATGGTATGTTAGAGTCTTTCAAAGAGAATTTCCCGGAAATCTCCAATATTCATCAAGGATCTTCGTATAACTTACCCTTAGAGAACGAGACAATTGATGCTGTTGTAATAGCTCAAGGATTTCATTGGTTTTCTGATACTGATAGTTTGAAAGAGATCAGAAGAGTGTTGAAACCAGGTGGAAAATTGGGCTGTATTTGGAACTTTGATAGTGTTGATCGTGCACAAAATTCTACCACTAATGGGCAATTTACTGCTAGTGGTGAAAAGTTTGGTGCTCCTTATTCTGCAGCTGTTGGTAATGCAACCATCCTAAGTGAATTCCCTATCCCAAGTGGCAATACTTTTGAGATCAGTGCTGCACTAACTGGTAGAACCCCCTGGAATCAGCATATTACTAATTATATTTGGCTGTTTGACGGGAGTGTTCCACAGTATAGAAGAGGTGATTGGAAAATTTTATTACAGAATAATAACTCCTTCAATCCCATAGAACATGAGTCATATTACTACTACAACTTACCAATTCCTCAGGATAAAGTATATGATTATTGGCTCACTAGGTCATTTATCACCAGCTTGTCTGATGAAAAAAAGGCAGAGGTGAAAGGTAAGATAGAGGACCTTCTTGACCAATTCGTGGAGGAAAACGATTTGATTTTCGATAATCCCGTGTTATTGCACAGGGCTATGGGCTCCCATGCAGTTGTTACTACAAGGAAGTAATGACCACAAAATATATATTTAGAGACCTACTCTTTTCTAATCAAAGGAGTCGCTGCCCATAACTCTCCTAGCCATTGGTATTTCTCCACCTTACTTTTATCGAATTCAAAAAACTTTCCATAGTCGTACTCTTCGTTATATCCTTGGATTTTATCATATCCACAGTAGTAATACCCACTGCATATTCCATTTTTCACCCACCCTTTTTGGGGATACCACTTGAGAGGAAGAGCTAAGTTGTTCTTCTTCTTTTCCTTCTTCTTACCATCCTCTTTTTGTTTTTTCTCTTTCGCCATTTCATTGGCCTCTTTCGAAGCTTCTTCTTCTTTGAGTTTTTTAGCCATTTCAGAGTTTAACTCATCTGTATCTGGTAGTCTCAGATTCCATGACTTACGCCATTCATTCTCGTTACTAAGTTCAGGCCCTATTCCTCTATAATCAGGTAGCGATGGTGGAATTATGGCGTGGGAAATCTGAAGTGGCAGATTATAAATCTTTCTCGTATGTTCAGCACTCAAGTTGTTGAACGGGTACAAGGTTTTATCCCTGTAGTAAGAATTCTTCTTACAGAACTTAAATCCTGAGTTTACCCAAAGTAGATTCCCATCTTTATCTACATGGCCAGGATGAGTGGAGCATACTTCATGAAATTCTGGGTCAACGATATCATAGTATTGCATTTTGTGGTCAGAAACCGTTCCTACACTTGCAGCTTCATAATAGTTGAACCCAGGGTAGCGTCCACTCATAAGAATGCTTAACCAGTAATGTTCCTTATCACCCCAGAATGCTGTCTTTAGAGGTTCACCCCAAAACCCAAGAGGAAGAAGCATCAAGCAAGCTAGAAAATTCTCTTTCTTATTTAAAACTACTACTCCTGCTTCTTGGTAGTGGCGGTAACCTCTAAGAAAGTTGTGCTTGGCTGCATTTTCAGTGCTGCCCATGACTTCTTTTACATCCAAAGTGCTAAGGTCAAAATATTTTTCAACTCCATTTCCATAAGGTAATAATCGGTGAATGAAATTGGTTTCCAAAAAATCATTGGTATCCCTTAAGCTTCTATCCTTAAAGAAAAATGTTCCAGTATTCTTGTATTCCGAATACTCGAACATCTCCTCAGGGCTGACCAATGGCACCACATCTGCATCCAATAAGATGATTTCACTAAACGTCGAAAACACTACTGCTAGTAGTTTGTTATTATAACCTTGAAATTGTTTTCTCTCCTTCGTTAGTGGTTTGGTATTAACAAATGTTATTTCCTGTTTAGGGTATTCGCAACCATATTTTTTGCAACCTTCTAGAAGAGTAGATGTTAATTCTGTTGAAGAAAGGTTATCTAGCAATTGTTGATACGGCTCGGTGGCTGCTGTGATGAGTTTCATTTTACCTTGTCTGTTGAGACTACCACGAAATATCACCTGGATTGGTAGACGATTGTTTAAAGCACGTAGTATTCTGATCAATCTAGATGCATCTTTCAAATGTTGTGAGTTGGCAGAGATTACAATTCCCCTTCCATTGATATTCTTGAAGTAATGATCAATGATGTGTGAAGTTTTCTTTACCACAAATGCCTCAGTTACGTCTTTAGTTTCTGCTGTGCCTTTCTCAGGTGTTGGAGCCATACCACTACCTTGAGAAGCAGATGGGTCATCTATTGCAAAACTTTGTGTAGCCATAACCTTAGAGAGCTCAGAAGATATGGGTATACCATTATTCCATTTCGTATCATTTCCAACGTGAAAGATAGGACATGCATCATTGATATAAGGGAATAATTTAGATGTCCAATGTTGATAAAGTTTTTGCATTTTCCCGGAAATTGGAGCTTCTAGAAAGCATTTGTTAAACACTCGAAGTATTTCCACGGTCTCTAACATTTTCAAATCAGTTTCATATGTTTGTTTTACTATTTTATCGAACTCTCTTTCTATAGTGTCAGTTGATCCTTTGTTCTTACTTTTCCTCTTATAATAGTCTAGATATTTATCTATATCTTTATTATATGTCAATTCGAGTGGGAATGAGTAATCTGCTATCTTTTCGAAGAAATCAATGCATCTTCCATCTTTTCCGGTAATGCTCTCATCTATATACTGGTTCAAATTGGACTTATATGATTCAAAATGCAACAGTTCCTGCATCTGTTTGTCTTTTTTGGCGGCCATTTTTAGCACATCAAAAGGCGCCAATGAGGAGTACATGTACATGGCCAATCCAGTTAACAAACTAAGCACACATGCTGAGATTATCACTGTTCTTAATGACCTTCTATTGAGTCTCATCAACGTGCTGTGCGATTAATTTGACGTAAGAATATACAGGATGGGGCGCAGGCGTGTGTTGGCATTATTTGTGGGGTCCTGAGCTTCCTGAGCTTCGAACGAGGTGAGAAGCGAGCCAGTGACTGAGAGGAGAGTACAGCAGAGTGAGCTTGGAACAGAGTAGGAAGCGACGTAGTATTTAGGAAAGGGTAAGGTAGAGTAGAGAAGATAGGAAGAGTAGAGACTAAAAATAGATCAGGAAGAGCAGAGACTAAAAATAGAATATAGGAGGAGTAGAGACTAGAGAAGAGACTAGAGAAGAGACTAGAGAAGAGACTAGAGAAGAGACTAGAGAGGAGACTAGAGGCCAGAGAATAGAACGAGTCTCAGTGGAGAGGAAGACACAGGAGAGAGTGAAAACTAAAGCACTAGACAGACAGCATCTGAATGAATGTGAGCATTATCTACAACTATCTGGCCTTACCGTCGGCGGCCTTGACGTACAAAATATCCCCGTCCTCGACATAGTAGTCCTTACCCTTCATCATCAACTTACCTGCGGCCTGGACCGCCTTTTCGTCACCAAGCTCTATCAAATCATTGTATTTGATAACTTGGGCCAAAATAAAGGTTTTCTCCAAGTCTGTGTGGATGGTTCCAGCGGCCTGAGGAGCAGTGTACCATCTTCTGATAGTCCATTCTCTGACCTCATCTGGACCACCAGTGAAGAAAGAAATCAAGTCAAGCTTTTGTCTCATAGAAGTGATGATCTTTGGCAAGGCAGACTGAGTACCAATTTCTTTAAGGTAGGCTTCTCTTTCCTCATCAGAAGACATGTTGACCAACTTTTCTTCTAAAGAAACAGAGACTGGGATAATCATATCACCTGGGGAAAATTCATCGACCCATTCCTTAATTTTAAGGAGATACTTATTCTTCTTTCTGATGTAATCTCTTTCACTGAGGTTAATAAGGTAAATACAAGGTTTAGCAGTTAAAAGGAACATAGAATTAATAACTTCAACTTCTTTAGCAGTCCAAGTTTGATTAGCAATTCTTTGTTTAGTATTCAACATGTCAATGATTCTTTGAACGAGGATGGCCTCTTCTTTCTTTTGTTTGACTTCTAAAGATTGTCCACCTCTTTTGGTAATTTTCTCGATTGATTCCAAATGTTTAGTAGCAAATTCAATATCCTTTAAACGTAATTCATCCAAAATAATTTCTAAATCAGCAACAGGATTAACTTCATCATTGATATGAATAATTTCGCTATCTTCAAAACATCTAACAACTTGAAATATAGCATCAACAGCTCTAATATTAGCTAAGAAATTATTACCTAAACCTTCACCTGCATGAGCACCTTTGGTTAATCCAGCAATATCATAAATAGTCATAAAAGCTGGGACTTCACTCTTTGGTTTATAAAGTTCACAAAGTTTGTCGAATCTTGGAGAAGGAACAATAACTCTAGCTTCTTCAGGTTCAATAGTAGCAAATGGATAATTAGCAGGATTACCTAATGGAGATTTTGTGATAGCTTGAAAAAAAGTGGATTTACCAACATTAGCAAGTCCAACAATACCACTCTTAAGGTTATTACCTGGTCTTCCTAAAAGGATTGGTTTTTCTTGAACAACTTTCTTCTTTGGGGCCATAATGGATTGATGAAAAATTCGACAATTCGATGAGAAATGTTGAAAAAAAATCAGTGAAAAGGTGTGGAAATACAAATTTAGTTTTAGAGCTGTAGAGCTTTCAAATATTCTGGGAATTAAGTAATATTTGAGGACGGTTATAGGAGGATTGAGGAGGGCAGGTGGTGAAAATTTGGGAGAATTTGAAGTAAATTTGAAAGTTCTGCATCAAGATATTTAATTATTGAACATGAAGAATTTCGCAAATTTAACTATGCTTCGTATTATAAGAACTTATAGTAGTACAAGCCGTTTATACCAATCTAGTTGTAAAGCTGGCACGGTGTTAAACCTTAAGATCAAGAAATCAGGAAATGAACCTGTGGCTCTTGAAGATTCAGAATATCCAGACTGGTTGTGGACTTGTTTAGATAAAGACAAGCAGAATGAAGAGTTGAAGAAATCAGACATTATGAAATGGAGAAGGAAACAGTTGAATAAACAGAACACAGCTCGGATTAAGGAAAACAACTTTTTATCAAAGATGTAGCATGTATATAAATAGAGACGTTCTGTGGTATTATCGTAGATTGGTCCATTGCAGATTTGTAACTTTTGCAATTCTTACATGGATCATCGTGCAAAGATCATTTTAAAAGCCTATTGCCCCGCTCGAACGAATTATCGATAGCAATGTGACTAATTGACTTCCTGTCAGTTCTCTATAAATGACCCGCTCTGCTATTACCCAGGACCTTGTGGTGCTGTGGTCCTTCTTGTCTACTATTCTCCACGCACTGAAAAATTTTCAACATGAAACTTACGGTGCAACTTCCTGAATGTCTCAGTAAAGACACCGTTCCAATTGAAGTGTCGGGTCAAGAGACTCTTACCCAGCTTCGGGAATCACTTTCACTTATCCCACGTACCGAGAACCTAACCTGGTACAGTATCTTTTATGGTGACATTAATTTGGATCAATTTGAAGAGATAACTACTTTTGAAGAAATGTGGTCTCAGTTGAATATTCAAGGTGATGAAGCCACTTTAACCATTGCTCAGAAACCTTATACCTTAGATGCCGTTAAAGAACATATTCTCAAATTCCGTCAAGTTGTTGGTTTACATTTAATGGATAAGTCAAGTCTCGCTACTACTGGTGGTACTTACTTCCAATCTTTGAACTTGGAAAAACCAAAAGAAGATAAAGAAGATATCGACTCAAAATCTATATCCGAATCAGTTACTTCTATCTTATCCGGCAAGTCCACTGCAACTGCTGTTAACCCAATTGACTCACTTAAAGTCCCCATTAGAAACCTCACTGTGTCTCAGTGGTCTCCAGTTCCTCCTCATCGTCTTTCCCAAGGTGATCTTCTTTATATAACCCTCACCACCTTGGAGAATGAGACTTTGAATATAACCTGTCATTACTCTGGCTTCTTCATTAATAAATGCTTAGGCACGACCTTCTTACCGGTTGCAAAATTTAGCACAAAGCCGCACTTTTTGTTATACGATTTGGTTGCAAAAAGTCTGAAGAAGTTCGAGCAGACGATGATTAACAATAGTGAAATCCTTCACTTGAACTCAGATTATCCAGAGACTTATCTTTTACCTACAACCACCATACCTAATTTCCCTTATTTGGTCGAGGAGTCACCTGTAGTAAATACTAGTAAAGTATTCAACGAACCTGAAACAAGAGACTGGAATGATGAATTTCAATCTATTAAGGAATTACCTGTAGATAGTGTCAACGCCCGTATTCTTAGAGAAAAGCTTTTACAAAAGATTATTCATGAGTTTACTAAAGAGGCTACTTCAACTGCTATTGAAATCATTGGAGGTAACCATGTATCTATGAACATCTCCTCGAATCCCGAAGAACTTACGTATCTCAAGAATGGTATTTTCTTTAGTCATAGTATTGATGCGACTCGTGTCTTCGAACTGTCGGGGGGCGACGAAGCAGCTAGGTATGCTAGTTCTAAAGATCTTCAAGCTATCAAAATCTTGAACAGAATTGACTCCAATGGTGACGTCCATAACCTTTTGAGTTGTATTATTGATTATATGGGAAAGAGGATTGTTTGTCAAGCTCCAGTTCCAGGTATTTTCAACTCTGATGAAGATAAAGTTGCCATTGGTGTAACTGAAGATGGTTTGAAATATAGCGAAGAATTTGATGGGAAGTTGAAGGGCCTAGCAGAGACTTTCCACTTGAAAGAGCATGAAATTGAAGGACATAAATTCTCTACATCTAAAGATATCAAAGGGTTATCAGGAACAGATGGTAGACAATATATTATTGATTTATTCAAAACAGCTCCTATTGATGTCAAATTCTTAGAACAGAACCCACAGTATCCTCATCAACAAGCCTTGATTAGGTACGAAGCAGTCGAGGAATGGTGGAGAAGAAGATTAGCAGTTTTATTGAAAGAGAAGACCACTGAATTAGAAGCAGAAAAACAAGAGAAGGGTGAAGAAAATGGAGAAAATGGAGAAAAGGAGCAGATTCTTGTTGAAGGCACCAGTGTTTCTGTTGATGTCGATTCAACTGAACATGAAGCCATTGAAATCTCCGAGTTCTTAGACATTTTGATTGGAGAGTTTTTGGATGAAACTGCAATTTCTATGGCACCTTTTGATGGTGAACATTTAAGTAGTATGTTACATCGTTCAGGTATTAATATGAGATACTTGGGAAGAATTGCTCAAGAATGTATCACCAGAATCAACAATATCAAAGAAGAAACTAAAGAAAGTATTGGAAATATCAGTAATGAAGATTTACTCAAAATAAAGGAGGAGGAGTTATCTACTGAAGGTAAGTTTGAACCTATAAAGGCTAATTTAGGTGCTATTCATAAGATTGCTGTTATCGAAATGGTTAGTAGAGCTGTAAAGCATTCCTTAAGAAAATTGACCTCAGGAAAAAATATCCACTTGACCAAGTACATAGTTTGTCACTTTATTAACAGATTATTCAATGATCATGAAGTCAAAGTTGATGAGACACTCAATGTTTTCTTGACTCCAAGTGAGTTGGGATTTTTGAAGTTAACAAAGGATTCAATCAAAGCTTTAGTAAAAGAAGAGGTTAAAAAGAGATTTGGATATACTGTTGAAATTGAACCCAGTTTCCAATTATTCAGGGAAATATCATTGAAGTTTGGTATTCAATGGAATAATAATGTTTCTATTGATTCAATTGAAGTTTCTGATCTTATTGGATTCTACCCATTAATTAAAGATAGCTCTTATAAACCTACCCTTATTGATGAAATTCTTGAAACTGCTAAAATTGAGCTTTCAAAAGATCAAGAAACAGGAATATTATTATTCAATGAGCTTTTGGGTTTTCATGATCAAATCTTTGGTAGAATTCATAAAGAAACTGCTTCTTATTGTAGTTTTTTGAGTCAATTATACTCTGATTTGAAAGTTCCAAACACTTTAGCAATTCAAAGTTGTATTTTAAATGAAAGAGTATGGGGACTTGATCACTATCAAACTGTAACTGGTTATATTAATGCTGGTTACTTTGAATCTTCGGAGAATCCTGTAAACTCATTGAAATTATACAATCATGCAATTGATATTTGGAAAAGAGCTTATGGAGATTCTCATCCTTCATTTATAACTACTTATGCTAATTTAGGGGATACTCTTAGTAAACTCAAATTATTTGATAGTTGTAAAAAATTGTTTGAAGCTTCAATTGAATTATCCAAGCAAATTAATGGTGATGTTTCAGATGTCACTGGATTGGTTACTTATAGATATGCTACATGTCTTTTAACAGCAGAAAACTATAAGGCAGCAGCAGACCATTTCCGTAAAAGTTTTGAGATCTTTGATAAGATCTTTGGTAAAGACGATCAGTTCACGGTCAAGAGTTTGAAGTTCGCTAGAAATATCGAAGCTTACTTGAAGAGTAAGAAGACACAGAAACCACAAGCTCCTGTAAAAAAGTCTAGGAAGGGTAAGAAACAGGTTGTCAGTGACCCTGAAATTGCCTCCAAGTCCGTTGATGATATTATGGCTTTCATCGAGGGCAATGTAAATAGAAAACCACGTAAATAGTTGATGTCATATATACCTATATCCTCTATTCTAATATTTCCACTAGATAGTGAGGGATCGTATTATCTGTGTTTATACTGGTGGAATAACAGTAGAATACGTAACACAAGGATCAAATAGCAGAAGAAAAGCGATCTTTTTCTAGTAACTGTTGAGTTCTAACAGCTTAAACTTGCCAACGTCCACTTTTTTGAAATTAACCAAAATGTTTTTAAAATACTTATCTTCTGTCAAGTGCTTGATAATAGTATCCTCTACGACAGCTAACTCATCAATGTCTTTCTTCTCCGGAGTGACAACCGTCAAAATTACATTAGCACTAGCTCCCGATGGTAAGATAGAAACACTTGCGACTTTGAAGTCTTCTGGAAGACTGGCTGTCAAGATATCTTGGACTTTTATCGAATCTTCTGAAGACTTGGACTCACCTCTATCAATCAAATCATTAACTGCAGCAGCAAAGCTTCCCCAACCAGCACGAATAATCAATCCGGAAACAAGAAGACCTCCTACAGAGTCTAACCAAGCAACATTGAAGTAAACACCTCCAGTCACGGTAATAACAGCTACAAGTGCAGTCATGGAGTCAACTCTATGATGCCATGCATTTGCGACAAGGACCTTCAGATTGGTCTGCTCAGCAATCTTCATAGTCTTCTGGAAAAGAAGTTCTTTTACTATTATACTTCCACCAGCAAGCCATGCAGCATTGATGTCTGGAATCCGCTCTGTGGTGTGAGTATGATCGTGTGACACATGACTGTGATCGGCATGATCGAGATGTAAGTGGGAGTGACCGAATTGAATTTTCAGGGCATATTCCACCATATAAGCAGGAAGAGTGTATTCAAATACTGAGAGTAAACTTGTCCAACCTACTGATATTCCAGCAAACAAAAGAACCCCCGATACTAATAAGGATCCTACACTTTCTATTTTACCATAACCAAGAGGAAATTTATCAGCAGTTCCAATCTTATTACCTACATTAACTGTAGCTAGAGTCAAGAAATCAGCAACCATATCACTCAACGAATGGACCGCATCAGCTAATAAACTTTGGGAGTGGAAATAAACTCCTCCTACTGCCTTAGAAGCTGCCAAGCCAATATTCACTATAAGTCCAATCCAGGTGATTCGTACAGCTGGATTGCTTAATGACGATGAAAGTAATTCATTGTGCTGTTTGTGGGTGTGGGTGTGGCCAAGAAGGGAAGTATGGGAGTGTGAGCTATGGGAGTGTGTGTGAGAGCTCGTTTCATGGGAATCATGTAAGTGTTCGTGGGCGTCATCATGAGAGTGCTCATGGGAATTATGGTCCTTCTTCTCATCTATGGGGTTTCTGGACATGGTGTATAAACGGATGGGTGATTTAAGCAGTTGTACTGGTCGGTACGTTAGTTTAGCGTACTTTTGCCAAATCATGATTTTGTAAATGCGACTACGGACCACTTTATGAACCTATTTAATAATGGTCCAAATTCAATATAAATTACACCACTGAAATTCTGGTAAGTTTGCGAGTATAATGGTGGTAGTTATAGTATCACAAGATCAATAATAAAAATGTTGACTGATAGTTGGATAAATTTGACCTTGATTAAAACTGAGATTGTCAAGCGCGAAAAACTATACAGCATGGAATACATCAACGAAGATACTACTGGCGAAAGGTTGATTGAACTCAGTGGAACAACCCCTAGTGTAGAGTTCTTTACTGAAGTACTTCTTGGATTTCTTTCCGGTAAATTTTCCACTGATGATATGCAAAAATTTGTTGGTGAGGCCATTAAACTGCCAGATGATGCTGAACTTTTCATTGGACTTGTTAACTCATTTCCTTTGACAGTAGAACTCAAACAACTTATAAAAGTACTAGTGGATAGTAACAAATTACATCTAATTGATTTAAGATTCCTTGATCCTGAAACTTTATCACAATTGAATGTAGTACCAGGTGATACATTAACTAGAAAATTTAATCATACTAAACGAGATGCATTTTTCACACAGAAGAAGTATAACTTGTTACATGAAGAACCCGAAGGATTTAGTAGACTTATAGTTGAACTCATGACGATTTTACGAAGCGGGAAATCGAAATATAAAGTAAATTATGCTATTAATGTCATCAATAAAATTATTGGTCATTATAATTTAGATCCTCATAGGGCATTAGATGTTTGTTTTGATTGTTTCACGAATCACTTAGTATCTAATGAATTTTTCATTGTGGAATTCTTCAAGAAGTCTTATTGGTGGCCCCTTATACCTTCAGATAATTCAAGTCTACAATCACTATCTATAGGTGGAAATCAAGATTTAACTAAACTTATAGCTTTGAAACTTATTAAACAGCAACCTGATAAACAATGGCCTGAAACTATGAGACTTTTAATGGCAATATTAATCAAAGAAGGTGTAATATCATTTGGTAGTATATATCCTTATTTTCCATCAACTGACATGGAATTGATCGAGGAATTACACAAGAAAGAAATCGATGAAAAATTATTCAAGTCTACTGCAAATGCGTTAGCTTTGGCCGCCCCATTAGAAGAAGAATCAACTGATACTCCTGTTGAAACTAAACAGGAAATAAGCTTAGAATCATTATTAGCTAAAAATTTCAAGTATCAAATGCTCAAGACCTTTTTAAGTATTGGTCTCTATTGGCCTTCTATAAGTATACTTACTGAATTCCCATTTTTAGCTGAAGTTGACGATGAGACAACTCAGTTGATTACTAGATTATATCATCATATGATAACACCTTTATATGAGCAGTATGTTGTATTCAACAATACTGAACTTGATCAGCTCAGTTCGTCTAAGAAACTTTGTATTGCACGTCCTAATAATGAAGTCGCATATGAGGATGTACCATGTAGTATGCTATTAACATTTAAAGCCACAATTCAGGACTTTTCTCTGAAACAGTTTAAGTTCTTCTATGAAAACTGGACGATTGGACTTCCCTCTATAGAAACAACTGAAGATCTATTCAATAGATTGAACGAATTACTTAAATTTGTCAATCCAAAATGGGCGAATGATAACAGTTTCTTCCAGAAGTTGTGTATCATAGGAACTCATCAAGCTCCAGATCATAAAGATATATGGTTTAAAATTATAAGAACTTATATACTTCCAGCAATTTCCATTATTGAGCATAATAATATTGTAATTGATCAAGCTTACAATATTCTCAAGCATTATTCAAAAGAAGATAGATTCAATTTGTATGGAGAACTTCATCAGGTCACATCCAAGAATAATTCATGGGTCAAATTATCATATGGAAAGGCAACCAAAGCAACAAGAGATGCTTTAAAAAGATTATCAAAAGAGACAATCAAACAACTGATGAAAAAGTTAGCCAAGATAAGCTTCTCTAATCCTTTACCGTGCTTCTTAACTATATTACAACAAATCGAAAGTTATGATAATTTGATTGAATTGGTAGTAGAAGCTGCAAGATATTTCAATGAATATAGTTGGGATAACCTTACGTTGGCTATAATGATCCGTATTACAACAGCGGGAAGAAGTAATACTTCATCCAATGGTTTATTTGATAAATTATGGATTCAATCCTTAGCCTCGTTCATTGGGAAATTAGGACAGAAATACCCCCATTCTATTGACTTGCCTACATTGATAGAATTTGTTCTCAAGCTGTTACATGATAATGATACGTCAGTACTAGTTGTTCTTAAGGAGATTTTAATTTCTATGGGTGGCCATCAGGTTATTACTAATTTGAACCTTTCTCAGATATATCGGCTAAATAGTAGTGATTCTATCAAACGTATTGTTTATGAGACTATCAAGGATAAGAGATATTCCAACATTAAACTGTCAAAAGTCCTTATTAGAACTCTTCAAAATTTGGACGGGTTGAATGAATTGATAGTACTTTTGGCACAGATAAATAATGATCTTACATACAATGATGATAGAGTACACTTGAAGGTTTTAACTAGCCGAAAAGATGACTTATTAGTGGTAGTACAACTTTTAGTGGAAATAGTAAGGTTTAGTCTGGTTCACGTTGATCTTTTGAGTGTCCAAGAGTACTTGAATTATGGTGTGTCTAAAGAATGGGCTTATGACCTTGTGAGATCAAGCACCATTTCACTGGACCCTGAAGAGACCTTTTGGCAATTACAGCTTTATGACATATTTTACGATGCCAGTATATATGATCACAAGAAGGCAAACAAACAGGAGCAATTAGAGCATGAAACTCATGTCACAGAAGTTAGGGAACAGATCAAGGATATTGATTTCACAACCATCAGTATAGGAGTGTTACTTTCCAGGTGTTTAAATTCATCATTTGATGCTGTATACACTGCGAAGTTTATTTTCAATCAAAATCTTGACGTTATAGAAGAACTAGTTGCTACAGTAAAGAATATCCTCTTCACGTCTACCAACATTGAAGCCGAGAATTGGGGAATATTTTTCAACGAGCTTTTGGCAGTCAAGAAGCCTTATGAAGTACATGAAACTTTGCTTAGTCAGCTTTCAGAAAGTCTCAGGTCTACTGACTATATGCTTCGAAGAAATGCCATCACTTTCTTGAAAAATGTTGTTTCTGTGTATCCTATTATAGAAGATCACTGTGAAACTTTAGCCGAATTACTTGATAATATTGCTTTAGAAGAAACCAGGGATGACTTAAAGCTTTCTATTAATGCTTTAGTGGGACATGTGAAGTCAAGAGCTAAGACATGGGTACATAAATGGGATTTCATGGAATTGGAGGGTGATGAACTCGAAACCATGAAATCTGCCAGAGAGGAAGTGTTGAAGAAAAGAGAAGAGATTGAAAACGCAAAGAAAGAGAAAGAAAGAAAAGAACGTGAGGAACGTGCAAGGTTAGAAAGAATCAAAGCAGAGGAGGAAAGAAAAGAGAAGGAAGAGAAGGAGCGGATAGAAAGAGAACAGAAGGAGAAAGAGGAGAAGGAAAGGTTAGAAAAGGAAAAACTTGAAAATGAACAAAAAGAGAAGGAGGAGAAGGAGAAAAATGAAAGAGAAGAAAAGGAACGACTTGAAGCAGAAGCGGAGAAGAAAGAACAAGAAAGAAGGGAAAGAGAGAAATTCCTAAAAGAGAAACTTGAAAAAGATAAACTTGAAAGGGAGAAGCAAAAAGAAAGACAGAAGGAAGCAGAGAAGGAGAAGGAAAGACAAAAGGAAGCAGAGAAGCAGAAGCACCAGGAGAGACAGCAAGAGAGACAGCAAGAGAGACAGCAAGACAGACAGCAAGACAGACAGCAAGACAAACAGCAAGACAGACAGCAAGACAAACAACAGGAATACCAACAAGGACGAGAAAGAAGCTACGGAAGAAATTCATACACGACCCAAGGGCCTCGCAAAGACTATAGGAAACCTTTACCTCCACCTCCGCCGCCCCCTGTCTCCTCCAGACAAGCTGCTGCTCCTTCAGGGCCTGCCGCATCTCAACCTCCTCAAGGACCACAAGGACCACAAGGACCTCAGGGTTCTAGGAAAAGACGCTACGATTATTCTAATCGTTACGACAATTCAGGCCGCTATGACAATTCAGGCCGCTACGACAATTCAGGCCGCTATGACAATTCAGGCCGCTACGACAATTCAGGCCGCTACGACAATTCGGGTCGCCATGACAATCGCTATGACAAGCGCCAAAAGTATAATTAATTTATTAATGCTACATTATTCGTTATGCTAGTTTGGTTCCGTTTCACTACTCTCCTCTACTTCTGAATCTCCACTATCCAGCTCTGCACCTCCATCCTCTTGGTATCGGTCTAGGTCACTATCCACATCACCTTCCTCGCTCTCGTTACCACTGACAAGACCACGAAGAAACTCCTCGACCTTCAGTTTCTTGGCCCTATGCCAACGCAAATGGCGCCGGAGGTCATGCTTCCTGGCGAAGAAACGCCCACACTTCTCACACTTGATCTTCTTAGTATTGAAATTGTTCAGTAAAAGATCTGCCAACAGCTTGTGGCTGAGATCATCATTTAACAGGTTGAGCGACTTAACTGAGTCTTTTGAAGTGAACGAAACAGCTGATTGATCATCGACACTGCTTGTGTCAGTAGGCTGTGTAGTGAGATTACCTGGATGGATAAGCATGTGGTTTCTCAACCCTGGTCTTCCTACACAATATTTACCACAAATGTCACATTTCAATTTGGGATGATCAGACTTGACATGAAGTTGTAATGCAGACCAGGTCTTAAAGTTTTTATAACAACCTTTGAAGTCACATTGATAGATTGGAGTTTCACCATGATACTTCAAGTTATGCTGAGCTAGTTTGCTTGGTCTAGTAAAAGTTTTATTACATACTTTGCATGTAAGTATTTTCTCATGTACTGATAGTATATGATGTCTGAGGGACTGATGCTTATAAAAAGACTCCTCGCACCCTTGATGACTACACTTGAAGGATTTCGTATGGGTTATTTCGTGTCTTTTCAAGTGCTGCGGTGTATTGACTCCCTTTCCACACACACTACAATGGTAAGGTTTCTCTTCTGGGCTCTGATGCGATACAAGATGAGCTTGGAGATGCGACTTCCGAAGGAACAGCTTGTCACAGAGGGTGCAATTGAAAGGACGGTCTCCTGTATGGACACGCTCATGTTGCGCTAGTAGCAGCGGTTTGGCATATGCTTTGTTACACGTCTTGCACGAGTACATGGAATGAGTGTAATTGTCAAAAAGTTGTAAAAAAGTTGCACAAAAAGTTGTTAGAAACACGAAAAGTTGCAAAAATTGAAGAAGTTGATGGATATAATATGAAGCAAGTGAACTGTGGAATGGAAGGAGATGCTAGGCAAGAAGACAGAGATGCTAGGCGGCAAAGTAGAACCTGGCAAGACACCTGATCGGAGATTATGAGGTGTAGATATTTTCTGATAAAATCCACCGGACTTATGGGTAAAACTCCACCTTTTCTGATAATTGTATGGCTTTTGTAGTTGTATAGTATATTTCAATCATGGGGAGTATTATTAATTAGATGTGTCTCATACATTTCCTGAAAATAAAGGAAGTATGCCAAGACTATTGAGCTTATCGTCAGTTTTCACGAGGTCAATTTCACGAGGTTAATTTCACGAGGTTAAATTCACGAGGTTAACTACCGCTGGTTATCGCAAATGTCGAAATAGATGCAGAAGACAGAAATAGATAAGGGATCTAAAGCTCTACCGCCTTGGGCTTCACTCGCCTAGTGCAACTGCCACCCTCCTCGCTTTCCCACCCTCTTTCACACACAAACTATCTTACTCCCACTATTTCACTCGCTATCTCACTTACTATCTCACTCGCTTTTAGTCACTTATTACTCATACTCACCTGCCACGCTGACGTGCGGCTATTATTTATTTCGTTTGTACCGATTGAAATTTTTTTTAGTTATTCAATCCTTCTGGTCCTCCTGGTTCTCCTTCTGGTCCTGTGGTTATTCTTCTGATATGAGTTTATCGCAATGGAACCAACCACTATATGATGGCATAAGTAACCTGCTTAATCCTGTGTTCCTTGAATTGGTCAGTGGTGCCTTATCAGTTGTCTTATCAGTATTTATTCTTCAACAGATAATCAAATACTTATTCTTCAATACCTTTGGCCCTTACCCTATTAAGTATCTGTTCGGTACAATCAGCTTCAGATCAGTTGGTGGACTCACTTTACTCAGATTGAACTCGGTTATTATTCAGGTCATCCTTTTATTATTACAGTTCTCGTTGTTAAGATCCAATTCCGTACTTGTTCAACTAATCATTGCTGGTATATTGGTTACCCCACTACACTTTATTGAACCAACAAGAAGTATTATCCCATGTACTTCACTTATAGTCTATTGGTCACTGACTTCCTTTATCAGGGCAATCATTTTAATTCAAGATATCCTTTCTAGTCATAAAGTTTATGCTATAAATGAACTTGGATTGACTATTGAAGTACTCTTATTTCTTAATTCTATTGGTATTTTGGTGCTTGAACTTTGGTATACACCTTCTAGAGAACTCAAGGAATATTATGACTTGAATGGTTGGGATTATAGTAGAGTCTACAACGTTTATGAAAGATTCTTTTTCGTATTTATGAAAGACACTTTCAAAATCGCAAAAGAAACAGATACTGTAAATGCTGAAGATCTTCCTGCATTCACCATTGATGCTGATAATGAGGTTTGTTACAATACATTCCTCAAGAAATGGTCTGCTTCTGTTGAAAAAGCTGATAAAATTAATGCAAAAAGATTCGAAAAAGCTAGAAAATCTGGTAAACCTTTCGTGAAAAAATATCCTTCATTATTTTGGCCAATAGTCCAAACTTCCCTGTGGTATTTTCTTAGAGCTGCTTTCTTTGAATATGTTGAGTTTGGTATTCAAATATGTCAACCTTATCTTCTTAGAAGATTCTTAAGTTTTGCTACTAATAGATACTTGGCACATACTGAAGATATCCAAAAGCAACCCGCAATTGTTGGGTTTGGTGTGGCCTCATTGATCTATGCTGCTTCTGTTGCCAGATACTTTGCTTTCAATAGAATCTTCGTTAATTCTTCTACTACCGTTCAAATCATTTTTCAATGTCTTTCTAGTCATGTTTACAATAAGGCCATGGTATTACTGCCAAAGGAACGTAGAAATAAGACTGTGGGTGAAATTATCTCCCATTTGTCTCAAGATGTACAAACTTTGGTTCGTTCTCCTGATATCTTGACCGATTCGGTAATTCAACCAATTAGACTTGTAGTCTACCTTTACGTTTTATCTAGTTTCTTGGGGGTCGCTTCTTTTGCTGGTTTGACGTCTGCTCTTATTTTAATCCCGATTGCTAGTGCAGGTTACACCCTTGTTTTCTCCCAATACAAGATTCTTCTGAAACATAGAGATTCCAGAACTAAATTAACCAGCGAAATCTTGAATACTATTAAAAGTATCAAACTTTACTCTTGGGAAAAACCGATGCTTGACAGATTATTTAATATCAGAAATAACAAAGAATTACAAGTATTGAAGAAAGTCGGTCTTATAAGTACTTCAATAGAGTTTATTTGGGATAGTATTCCATTTGCTATTGCAATTTCAACTTTTGTTGCAGTTGCTATGATTGCTAAGATCACCTTAACTCCTGAAGTTATCTTTCCCTCGTTAACTATCTTTGGTTTACTTACTGATCCTATCTTGATGTTACCTAATATCTTCAACCAGATATCAGAGACCAAAGTAGCTCTTGACAGATTATCTAAATTTTTCGTAATGGAAGAATTAGACTCTGGTGTTAGAAGACATACTTCCTTATTGAAGAAGGGTGATACTGCTGTTAGTATCAAAGATGCCACCTTTGTATGGACCAAGGAAAATGAAGAGGAAATTCATAAGAAGTCTCTCGATGAAGAAGCAGCGGCAGATACCTTGGATACTTTAGCATTGAAGGATATCAACTTTGAAGCCAAAAAAGGGCAACTATCGTGTATTGTTGGTAGAGTAGGTAGTGGTAAAACTACATTTCTTAAAGCTATTTTAGGGATTATTTTACTTGATAAAGGATCAGCTGAGGTTAATGGTAGTATTGCTTATTGTGCTCAGAATGCTTGGATTATTAATACATCCGTAAGGGACAATATTTTGTTTGGAAGAAAGTATGATAAAGCATTCTATGACACTATTCTTGATGCCTGTGAACTTACTAAGGACCTCGAAATTTTACCTGATGCTGATAAGACTATTGTTGGTGAGAAAGGTATTTCTCTCTCTGGTGGTCAGAAAGCAAGAATATCTCTTGCTAGAGCTGTTTATTCTCGTGCTGAGATTTACGTTTTAGACGATGTTCTTTCTGCTGTCGATACTCATGTTGGTAAGAATATAATCAAGAAAGTATTGGGTAAAAGTGGTCTTTTGAGTTCCAAGACTGTCATCTTAGCAACTAATTCTGTGTCTATTCTTCATGAGGCTGATGACATTGTTTTATTACAAAAAGGTGAAATTCTGGAAAGAGGCGACTTTGACCGTGTCATGTCTAATGGATCTGAATTGTCTAGATTGATCTTAGAATTCAGTAAGAATTCTAACGAAGAAGAAATTGAAGAAGAGATGGAAGCTCCTGAAGTCAAGGCAAAACTTGCAGCTGCAGCTGCATCTGAAACTTCGGGAAATGATACTGACGTCAAGGTATATGAACCAGAAGAAGAGGACTTAGTATTGAAAAGGGTAGATACTCGTGCTAGTGTAGCACCAAGTTTTGTATCGTATGGTCATGTATATGATAATGATTTCGAGGATTCCACTAACAGGAAAACAGCTCATGATCAAGAGGTAAAAACTAAAGGTAAGGTTAGTCTTCGGGTCTATTGGGACTATGTTGAAGCTTGTGGTTTCAAATACGTAGCCCTTTATCTTATTTTTATGGCATTCAGTACACTTGTGACCTTGTCTAATACATACGTATTGAAATGGTGGTCTGAGGATAATGTCAAGGCTGGACATAATGTTCATATTTCATTTTTCTTGACATTATATGCAATTATTGGTGTTTCTGGTATGATATTTGCTCTTATCGCATCTTTAATCATAAGAACAATTGTGGCCATCAATGGGTCTCAATACTTTCATGACACCATGGCTAAATCAGTTTTGAGATCTCCAATGTCATTTTTCGAAACGACTCCCATTGGACGTATTCTTAATAGGTTTACTGAGGACATTAGTGTGGTGGATAGTCAATTAATTTTCACCATCACATTTTTTATTTATGCCACATTTAGAGCCATCACAGTCTTCGTTGTTGTTATCGTAAACATTCCCTTTATGTTTTTTGTATTGATCGTTTTGATGTTCTTTTATGATAATTTCAGAAGACTCTTTATCCCTGCTTCTAGAGAACTTAAGAGACTAAGCAGTGCTGCCAAATCACCAGTTTTCAGTCACGCCCAAGAATCTGTAGTTGGAGTAGATACTATTGTTGCATTCGATCAGCTCGGTAGGTTCCGCCACAAGTCTGCTTCCAATTTGAATAAATCGGTCAAAGTCAATTTATCCAACTTGGGTATCAATAGGTGGTTGAGTATGAGACTTCAAGGATTATCCGCTGTTGTTGTCTATGTTTGTACACTATTGTTATTCATTAGTTTAATTGGTCCTTCTCCTTTATCTGCAGGTACTGTAGGTTTCATTATGACTTATGTTTTGGATGTTACTGGTACCCTTAATTCTATTGTCAGAATGTATGCTGATCTTGAAACCAGAACTATCACTGTTGAAAGATTGCTTGAATACTGTGCTTTGAAACCGGAAGCAGAACCAATTTTAGAGAAGAGACCTCCTGAAAGTTGGCCAGAGAATGGGGAAATTAAGTTTGTTGAATATGAAACCAAATATAGAGAAAATTTGGATCCAGTTTTAAGTGATATTTCAATCCATATTAGACCAAGCGAAAAGGTCGGAATTGTTGGTAGAACAGGTGCTGGAAAGTCGCTGTTAACATTGGCACTTTTCAGAATTATTGAAGCCACCCTGGGATACATAGAAATAGATGGTATCAAGACAAATGAAATTGGACTTTTTGATCTCAGATCCAAGCTTAATATTATCCCCCAAGATTCTCAGGCTATTGAAGGGTCAATGAGAGAAAATTTGGACCCTTTTGGAAGATATACCGATGAACAATTGTGGAAGGTTTTGGAGTTGTCTCATCTTAAAAAACATGTTGAAAACATGAAGACCGAGAGAAAACTAGACGATGAAGATAATAAAGAAACAGGAGCACCTGAAATAACTACTGGATTGGATGCAATTGTAGATGAAGGTGGTTCAAATTTATCAGCAGGTCAAAAACAATTAATGTGTTTAGCCAGAGCATTATTAAATCCATCAAAGATTTTGATTTTAGATGAAGCTACTGCCTCTGTCGATGTTCAAACTGATAAGGTTGTTCAAGATACTATCAGGTCAGAATTCAATGATAAGACGATCTTGACAATTGCTCACAGACTTGAAACTATCATGGATAGTGACAAAATCTTGGTTCTTGATAAGGGAAAAGTCAGCGAGTTTGGACCTCCACAGGAATTATTGGCTAGTAAGGGTATTTTTTACTCATTAGCCAAAGAGGGTGGTCATATTTAAATTTTTATTTATTACAATTTAGTTAATTTAGCAGATTATGGGGAAAAGTAATATACAATAATTTACATATGCTTTTCATGGAATAGTGTAGATTTGATGATTCAGCAAATTAGAGGAGACGCAGCTGGAAGTTGTGAGAACTGTGGCAATAGGGGCGGTAAAATCTGTAGTGTTGGCCGAAGAGATCGGCAATGTTGCCTAAAAGATCTGTGGTGCCTTGAAGATCTGCGGTGCCCTGAAAAAATTGCAAGATGCCAAGAAAGATTTGCAGCGTGCCCAGAAAAGTGTACTCCCCACAATATTATTCATGGAATTCAGTGAGCCTAAGTGAGCTTCAGTGAACCTCTCTATCTCTCGTTTACATTGTCTGTCACGTTCTCCAGCTCCCACACTCTGACCCGGAACCTTAAGTTCGCTCAAGTAGCCTGTAGCTTAAGCTTCAAATTGATGGGGATAAAGCCTAAGCCTCCTTTCGTAATCGGGTACCTTCACGACGAGCCGGTGAGTTTCATGTTTACGTGGACATGAGCGATGCACTCTGGCTATTGTCGAAATACCTTGTTGATCAGTTCTTTCTATTTTTAAATCACCGTATTTGATTTCCAAGAAGTATTCTATTTGCCTTACCCAGGTACTGCCAAAGAAAATATCATGGGCTAAAACCAGGGACATTGCTGATCAATTGGTTGGTAGAACTCGCCTCAACAAAGTTAACTAGACTA